>VDFB02341857.1:0-201302 GCA_007258455.2 Sequoia sempervirens
CCCTAACTTCAAGAAGCCAAATGTCCCCTTTGAATCATAGTTCACACTAGAAGTGTGATCAATAGCCAAAGGTATAATGTCACCATTAAAAGAAAAATATGCAAAGGTTTACAACCAAGATGAATAATCAACCATACTAGTAGCAAAATTATCTCTACTCCCCAAGTCTCTAATGATGATTGAATCAAGAGTGAACTCCACAGTCCTCCCATCTCTACCATGTGTAATTTGATATATGGAAAGGAGATTGTTTGTCAAATGAGGTACACATAAAAAATCTTCTAAAGTGTTTCCCCAAAACTAATAGACCCCTTCGCAAGTACACTGATGTATGTATTGTTTCCTATAAAAACAGGAGATAGTACAAAGCTAAATCTAGGAGACTATGTAGACTACGAACATGTCATATGATGAGATGCTCCTAAATCTAGAATTCATCTCCTAGATCCATGACTTGAAAAAGCACAAAGAGAAGTACCCTTATTTCCTCATGTAGGATCCAAACCAGCATGACCTTTTCCCTTATTATGCTATTTCAAAGATGATGAAGAAGAAGGTGACTCGAATATTCTAGAAGGTAAATCAATCTGATTCTTTTTTAGAAGATGATTCAACTCATCAATATCCTTCTTATAACAAGAATTTTTATCATGCCCAAGATTATTGCAATATGAACAAGTAGACTTCTCCTTCTTAGATGATTTATTTGTGGTAGAGAATTTCTTCTTTGGTTTATTTGATTGTGAACCAGTCTTTTATTTCTTTTGTTTCTTATTAGTATATTTTGATTCTTTCACCAGACTAGCCAATAATGCCTAAGATTTAGAAGACTTGATGAGACACATCGAGATAATATTTTCTTGCTCATGTATCAAAATCGTAGAAAATGATGAAAATGAATGTGTAGTATATGTAGACCCCATATTCAACCTATGAGTATGAAATCTAGAAAAAAAAGTAACATAATCAGGACCAAGTTTGTTCAATGAATGTAGATTAGTTGAATGTCCTTATCAATTCCACATGATTTTTATTGATCTCTTATATCATTAACCTTAGTGATGTATTCCTAGATGTTGTCAAAATCCTTATGATCAAGGCTCATTAATTCATTATCAAGTTGATAGCCTCTTACTTCATCTGTAGAACTATATAATGTTTTCAATTTGTCCCAAGCCTCATTGAAATTCTTCCATGCTTCAATTTGAAACAATAAATCTCGAAAAACTAGTTTATGAAGACATCTAAGAGCTTTGGTATGTTCAATCCTCCATTTTATCTTTTTTCATCATCTGAAGGTTCGAGTACCTTATTTTCAACATATAGAGAGTAACCTTCATTCATTAGTATACTGCATGCATGTGATGCCATGTTGAATAGTTATATGATGTTATCCAAGGAACTGTAGAATGATCCATAAAAACAAGAAGAGCACAAGCAAACAAATCAAAACAATGCACCAAGAGATCCCCCCAATCAATTAATCAATAATCCCCCCAATAATATGATGTGGCACTTTATATGTAATGTGTTTATAATGCTAGAATTTTATTCTAGATTTATAATGCCAAGATGGATCAAAGATAGAAAAATTACAATATCCTAGAATGAGATCCTCAAACTGAAAGTAACCTGCACTTAAAATGAAGCCTTCGTAAGTGGACAAAAACTTCTTCAGGTTGTAGTATGTCCAAGTAATCAACCAAAATGAAAAATTGCACAAATCTTAGTAAAGATATTGAGGGTTGAATGTGGAACAAGTGCATGAATAGAAATGTAGAGCTCCTCAATACCTTTCCAACACCACAATAATCTCAAAAATCAAAGATTGTGGCAAAAATTTATGAGCTCAAGAGTCCAAAAAGGAAAATTTGACTTAGACAAAAAATAAAATTCACTTGAGGAAAAATATAAGAAAATGGCTTACATCATTGTGAAGTGATTAGAACCAACTTTCCGTCGATATCTTGTTTGCAATTTTTTGATAGTTAGGCAAAAATTTATGGCCCGTAGAAAAAACGCCTTATTTAGGATATAGGGGGACCAATTTAAGCACTCAAGTGCTAAAAATATTCATCCCATAGTCGTCCATATGATCATGCACCTATAGAAATTAAAAAAAAAAACATCAACACTTGGGTGACAATGGGGTGGTGCTTGGGCAGTGAGTGAAGTTGTGCCACTCCTGCTTTATCGAGCTTTAGCCTCTCCTGCCAATGAAAAGAGTCTACGAGCTTTAGCCAAACCAAAATGGGCTCTAAGAAATTTTTGCAGGCACCGTAAAGAAAAACGGTGACAGAAAAGATAATACGATAGTTCAAAATATTTTAATATTAAAAAATCAAACAAAATCATACCTTTTGTTGACCAATGTACCACTGATGCGATAGTTGACAAACTCAACTATGCAAAGTCATACTACAGATGCTAGACCTATGCAAAAGCAGAATATCCATGACAAATTCCTCAGTGTATAGTACCTGACTAACAATGTTGATAAAGGACAGTACAAAGTATTACAATGCCAAACAAATTGTACAATAGTACAAATTTTGTACAACTATATGAATGATACAAATAAAGATGCTACAGATTTGACAAAATATCAAGTATTTTATATGAAAATAGGGGTTTTGGGGCCTTCTAGACTCAATTGTGAAATTCGTTTTTCCGCAATGTGCACCTACAAAAGCCTAAACTCAAATCACCCTTAGATATGAGAAGGGGTTTTACAATTCTAAAGCTTTGATACCATGCTAGAGTCACCTAAGGACTCAAGCCTCTAGGATCACTTGCAAAAACTAAAAACATCCTTCTACAAGAGGGAAAACTAAGAACATGAAACTGCAATAATGGATGCAAGATATTGCCAATATCCAATACTCAAGATTGCAGTGATATATTGGACTTACACTAAACTGAATTAGGATGTGTGAATGATGCCTTTCTTAAAAATACAAAATGTGGGATAGGATTAGACAAGATCTTAACATGTGTCTTAATCTTGTACAATGATATAACTACCCCAACAAATATTAAATGACCTAGGACACAAGCATTAAATGCCAAAAGATAAGTGACAACTAATACTTAACTAGAAAGATTCTCTCCTAGGACCTAAGTCAACTTAACAGGTAAATAGGACCTAGATAAGGAAATCACCTATTTACAACAACAAAATTTAGTATGCTCAATTCTTAATTATATTGGTTGGGAGCTATATGTGAATTTTTGGCATTAAATTCATCTTAACCTATGATTGTTTTTTATTAAAGGTAAAACAAGTTTTGAAGGGACCCGAAACCCTTACATAGAAAATAACGCTGCCAAAAGATATAACAAATCCAACCAGAAATCTAACTAAGGCAGTCATAAAGAAGATAAACAAGAAAAAACTAACGGCTTCAAAGCAAAGACAACAGCCTCATAACAAACCAACTCAAGAAAAATAGAATTCTTGAGATAAGAAAAGGAACCAAGGAGGACCTTCAGCCTAATAGAACATTCATTCACTACCTGTTGAAACAGATCCATGATCCTATCACCATTCTCAATCTCCACCTCCATAGGAAAAAAGAGAACAAAATTGAAATCTAGGCAACGAAAGCTCCCTAGAAGCAGCTCCAACTTATCTGTAAAGACCCTCTCCACCTCAAAAGTAGAAGACACAACTAGAAGCAAAATCCAAACCAAAGTCACTCCAACAAGATAGTTCTTCACCTCAATAGAAGAAAACCCCACCTCATTAGAGGAAGACGAAGAGAAAATCTTAACATCATTCTCAATATCCACCTCAATAGGAGACATGAGACCATTTCTGACATAAGGGCAGCAAAAGATCCCTAGCAGCAACTCCAACATTTTTAGAATAGCCACTCTCCACCTCAATAGGAGAATACAACTCCCAAAAAATCAACAAATCCCTTCCTCTTCCGCAAGATCAATCTACACCTCTATAGGAGAACTCACCACCTCTATAGGGAAAGAAAACAGAGAATCTAGGGTAACAGCAGCATAAACCCTCTTACAGGAAAAAATAGCTAGGGGTGAAAGAAACCCAGCCACACCCATAAGAACAGGTTTAACCAAAAAATAGACCCAGTGTCCAGCAACACCAGCAACAGGAAAAATAGTAGAGCAAGTAGGTAATTTTGTTGGGAGATTTATTATGGGTCTTGGAGAGAGAATTTCAATGTTGATAAGTGTTCTTATGCAGGCCTAAGGGTTAAATATAAACTTTCTGATCCATTTTGAGCACAAAGGGAGTGAGTCACTTTTTTTGGAATTTTACCCACAAGGAGTTTCTCTAGGGTATCCTGGTCTCATATTGTTTCTTGTTCATCCAATTTTCTAACATATTTTAATCATTTTATCACATTACAAGACTAACTAATATAGGTTGTTGATAAACTATTTAAGCAATATCCTTGTATTTTAAGGATCAAGACAAGCATCATATTATCCACTGTGAACTTATAATTATAGGTCAAATTATTTAATGAGGCATTGATAGATGCTAATTGATGAGCCTAGTTTTTGGTCTAGTTTTGGGTAGAATCTATAGTCTATTTGTTGGTTGATGTCATGAACTTTGATGATTAAATATTGATATTTGCATAATGTTTCCCTCAAACCATTGGCATTCGACATTATCCTATCTCTACAAGCTTTAATGACATTTGACATATTATGTGGGTTAACTATTGATTTTGCATGTGATTAATGAATGATTCTTAGAGTGGTTATAGATGTGCAGTTATTATGAGTACTGACCTTTCCATGGAGATTTAATATGCCAAGTTGAGGAAGACACTGCCAGCTAGGCATGCACCATAACGTCCAGCTGAGGAATCGCTCCAAGTCAAAGGCAGCCAATGGCAAAAGATTCTTCATGCAATTGAACGTAACCGCCTTGTAGTGGACCTTAATGATTGAGCATGCATGGGTGTTACTGTTGTGTTTGATCTATGTATAAACTTGCATGTCTGGCCAGATTCCATACATGTGTAACCGCTATCACTCCACTTTCTCTTGTTTTCCCTAAATGGCGTCCTCCCAGTCATGAAGTTGACTGCCTTGTTTAGTTGTAGTATAAATAATGATTTGATGCTCCTTCTTCAGGAGTTGCATGATTTTATATTGTACTCTCATTCTCTACTTTTAGTGATACAAATACATTACTTTCTTGTATGCATGATTTACAGTGAATAAAATAAAGTTTTGAGTTCAAGCACTTGAGTTCTTATTAGTTTAGAGGATACTTATCCAAGGGGACCCACTTGGTGAGTAATCCATCTTATTAGTTTAGCATTAGTTTAGTATTACTTGTTGTTTAGTACTTAGAAATATGGCATTGACTGTTCTTGCAGCCACTAGAATTCTTTTATGTGACTGTTCTTGCAGCCAAAGCTAACATAGTAGTGTCATGTTCATTACTTAGATTTTTATTCCTGTTATGCATTTCAGCTTAGTATAGTCATTGATTGATATTCAACATTTGTCTCTTTCCCTTTCAAGCAATTTACTTTCAGTATTGTGTTTCTTAGTTGTAGAATGCAATGGCTACTTTGAGTTCCTAGTGCACATACTATGCTGACCCATTTCAAGTTCACGTCCCTAGGTTAACAAGTTAAATGCAACTTCATGATGATTGAGATAGCTATTCAGGTTAGATGTCCAATCTCTGAGTCATGGTTGTAAAGACTTAGTTATTAAAATCATTGTAGGAGGCCAAAAATTTTGGCACCATTGTCAAGGATGGTGTCAAGCTAGGGAGTCTTTTGGAATCATTGGTAGTTTTCCTTGTTGTAGTGTTTCTGGAAGTTGTTCTTAGTATGTCCTCGTTTAGGAAGTAATGAACCCCCTGTTCTTTACCAATTTTTTGTGTGAGCTGACTAATAGTGAGTGATACTGCATGCATAGAGGAAGGAGAAGGGATGCTTATGGGATATTCCTTCCTAACAATCCTAATCCACTCTAGCTAGTTGAATATTAGAACCTACTAGAAGAAGAAGATCCACTGCCCTTTGTTGATGCATATCCTGATCTGACTAATTCTAAAGTTTCCTCTGAAGATCAAAATAAACTTGAGAACCCTTTTACTTTGGAACAACATCAAGCAAGCATGGGTGATGCAAATAGGAACAGACCTAACCAACCAACTTTTCCTTTCCCCATTTCCCATCAGAATGAAGTTGACAACATCAAGAGCATTCCTACCTCAGCACTCCCAAAGTTTTATGGACTTCACAGAAGATCTTGATACCTTCTTATTTGAGTTTGACGTACTCTGCAGGAGTTATGATTATACTACTGATGCCCATATGCTTAAGCTATTTCCTACCACTCTGAAAGATGCTGCATTAAGATGGTTCATGAGCCTAGGCAGAGATACTGTGGAAACTTGGGAAGACATGAAGACAAAATTCCTTGAGAAATACAACGAATATTGCAGGGGCAGTGACATGAGAGGAGGTGACATTTTCAAGATGCATGGAGCCTAGAAGATTACATTGCAAGATTCTTGTTTTTCCTACAAAAGTCCCCACACCATGCACTTAATGAGGACTCACAAAAGTTGCTTTTTCCTAAGAGGAATCAATGACAGCTCCACTGATGCCTTGGACCTCATGGCAGGAGGAGATATCTCTCAAGTTCCTTGGGAGGATCTATCAAGAAAATATGTCAGAATTACTCTAGGGAAGCTTCAAAGAAAGGGAGAGCTTATCAATATTCCATGGGTAAGTCAACTACCGGTGGAGTTTCAAGAATGGAGATCACTCATTTGTTGGCAGACTTCAAGCAAGACATTATCAACAATCTAACTACTCAGCTAGATACACTTTAGGCCAAGAAGAAACAAGAGGAGGCAGAGGAAATGTTGATAGAGTATTGCCCCCACTACAGACAAAAGAAGAAGGACTGCAGATGTAAGATGGTAGCTAATCTTGAAAGCAAGTAGGTTTCACCTGAGTTCAAGCCAATTCAGATTGAAGAAGACCAAGTCTACTATGTTGCACAAAGGAAGCCTTGGGCTCCAAGACAAGGTATGCCACCAGATCCACTATCCTATGCTGGACCATATTTTAACTCCTATTCATCTGGTAACCAATGGCAGCCCCCATATCCATCCAATTATGGATCCACCATAGCCTTGGAGTAACCCTCCAAATGCTTGGCCCAGTCATCAGAGTTCTCCACCCCAGTGGCAGCAACCTCAAGGGAATTGGCAGCAATTTCAAGGGTACTAGCAACCACCTCCAAGAAATTGGCAGCAAACAAATCAATGGAGAGAACAACAATGGCCTACTCAGACAACCAGTTACATACAACCACCTTCTCAACCCCAAAAACCTGCTATAATGTCTCCACCTGCTAATCCAAGCTCAAATGCACCTAAACCTACTCAACTACTATCTCAGCCCACACTCGATCCAAATAACAAACCACAACAGGAGCCTGCATATTCTGTTGATTCAAATCAATTCCCTGCCTATGTTGTGAGTGTAAGTGATATCCACTTGTGTTCAGGAACCACTCTACCAGCCCCTTCCAAGCCCATCATTACTAAGCTTCTTGTGGAAGAGGAGGAGCCTCTGAATTATCCTATTTAGCCAAATACACCTAAAAATCCTAAACCAGTCCAAGCCAAGCAAACTGAGAAAGAACAACCATATCCTCAGAGATTAGAAGTTGTCAAGAAGAAAGAAGAAAAGGAGGATACCACCTTTGATATATTAGATCAGCTGAAGCATATATGTGTTCAGATACCCCTATTCTAGGCCATAAAGGATGTTCCAATCTACGGAAAAGCAATCAAAGAAGTTTGTCTCAAGAAGCCAAGTAGGAAAAAGAAAGACCCAACTACAGTTCATGTGGTGGGCCAGCTAGCTGACATCATGCTAGGAAAAGTGACTGTTCCCAAATATAATGACCCAGGAAACCATGTGGTAGCAGTTGTCATAAATGGGATCCAAGTGAAGAATGCTTCGATTGATTTAGGGGCAGCAATCAATGTAATGACCAAAGACATCCTGCAACAACTAAACATTGCAAGTATGAGATCTACTCCTACTGTCTTGTAGCTTGTTGATAGCTCTATTGTTAAGCCTAATGGTGTAGTGGAGGATCTTGTAGTAGTTCTAGACTCCTGGGAATACCCAACAGATTTTATGATTCTTTTTCCTAAGGCTACACTAGGTGGGTATCCCATCATTCTTGGAAGGCCTTGGTTAGCACCTATAAATGCATACATCGGATGTCGGTCAGGTGACATGACCATTTCAGATGGAAGGAACACTAAAAATTTTGTTCTTTATCCACCTGCTCAACCATCTCATGATGAAAATAATCCCATATGGCCACAAGTTGGTGAAGAGGTTGAGGAAGTTAGTTATGTGGCACAACTTATGATGCTAGGAAGAAGCTCTTTCATGTAGCTCCAAGATGAGGATGAAGTGTCCGCTAACATCATTCAGAACTATTATGAAGTGGAGGAAGCATCATCTTCTACTTCAGTCAAGACACTTCTTCCTGCTCTTCCTGCAGCCACTGTTCCTGTAGGCGTTCTTCCTGCAGACGATCTTCCTATAGCCACTCTTCCTACAGACAGACTTCCTACAGCAATAGGTATGTTCCATACATTTTTATTGTATGAACTAAAGGTACCATGTATTAATGAAGCAGTCATGATAGATTTAACTACACAATTCCAGGTGTCAAAAGGAAGATATTTGAATGTTAATAGTAAATTGAATGAAGAACATAAATTGTTATTAGAAAACCTATTAAGGGCCCATCAGCATGCATTTTGCATGGGATTATCATGATATGAAGGGACTGGATCCTAAATTTTGTACACACAGAATTTATATCAGAGATGATTGCACTCTAGTAAGACATCCACAAAGAAGAATTAACCCTGCACTAAGAGAGATTGTGAAAAGAGAATTGCAGAAATTACTAGATGTAGGATTTATTTACCCCATTTCAAATAGTCAGTGGGTGTCTCCATTAGTGATTGTTCCCAAGAAAGGAGGGAAATGGTGAGTTTGTGTTGATTATAGGGAACTTAATGCTACCACCAAGAAGGATCACTTTCCTTTACCCTTCATTGATCAAGTTTTGGACACACTTGCAGGAAAGCAATACTTCTCTTTTCTAGATGGATTCAACGGCTACAACTAGATCCAAATTACACCAAAAGACTAGGAGAAGACCACATTTACCTATCCATGGGGGACCTATTCCTATTTGGTACTCCCATTTGGCTTGTGCAATGCACCTGCAACTTTCCAGAAGGCAGTCATTAGCATATTCTCAAACATTTCTCATGATTGCATGGAAATCTATATGGATGACTTCACCACTTATGGTGTTGATTTTGATCAAGCATTGGAAAATCTCAAGAGAGTCCTACAAAGATGTGAAGATCAAAACTTGTCCTTAAATAGTGATAAATGTTTCATGATGATGCAAGAGGGTGTAGTTCTTTTCCACTACATCTCCCACAAGGGAATTCAAGTAGATCCTGCAAAGATTGAGGTAATCACAAATTTGCCTACACCTGCAAAACAGAAGGATGTTAGGAGTTTCTTGGGTCACACAAGATATTATAGGCATTTCATCAAAGATTTCAATAAGGTAGCAACACCATTGTATACCCTTCTCACTAAGGATGATGAATTTTAATGGACTGAAGCTTGTGACAAGGTATTTTCTGACTTAAGGCATCTTTGACTCATGCTCTTGTACTCAAGGTACCTAATTGGGAGCTTCCTTTCCACATCCATAGTAATGCATCAAATTATTCCATAGGAGCGATCTTAGGATAGAAAGAGGGAGCTGTTGAAAATGCTATTTACTTTGTCAGCAAAAATTTACAAGGAGTTGAATTCAATTATACAATGACAGAGAAAGAGATGTGGGCAGTAATCTATGCACTGAATAAATTCAAACATTACATAACAAGCTACCAAATATTTGTGCACACTGATCATGCAGCCATTAGATATCTCATGAATAAACCTTTGATCACAAGAAGATTGGGAAGATGGTTATTGTTGATGCAGGAGTTTGATATAACCATTGCGAATAAGCCAGAGAAGGCCAATGTTGTTGCATATTTTCTTTCAAGACTAACTACATCAAAAGACAATCAGCCCATAGATGACTCTTTTCCTAATGAGCATCTATTCTCCCTCAGTGTACAAACACCCTGGTATGTTGACATATCCAATTACTTGGTCACAGATCGAGTTCCTTCTCACTTCTCCCCAAAAGAGAAAAGGGCACTTATTGAAAAATATTTTCCTTTCTCTTAGATTGTTGGATGTTTGTTTTATACTGGACATGACCATGTCATGAGGAGATGTGTGAGAGAATATGAGACATATGACATCTTGCATACATGTCACAATGAACCATGTGGAGGACACTTTGCAGCCAAAAGGACAGTAATGAAGATTTTGAACATAGGGTATTACTAGCCAACACTCCACAAGGATGCAGGAAGGTATACCAAAAAATGTGATAGATGTCAAAGGATGGGCAGACCAACTAGATCTGATGAAATTCCACTTTTCCCTCAGGTAGTAATCACACCCTTTGACAAGTGGGGATTGGATTTTGTGGTACCAATTAACTCTCCATCAAATGGTAAGTCTTATATATTGGTATGCACTGATTATGTGACAAAATGGGTAGAAGTTAAGGCTATGAAGCATGCAAGAGATAACAAGGTTGCATAATTTCTTTATGAAGATATTTTCACAAGATATGGAGTCCCAAGAGAAATAGTGACTGATCAAGGGCCACAATTCACATCAACTCTTGTTGAGACACTAGTGAATGAGTACAATATAAGGCACAGGTAGTCTACTCCTTATCACCCCCAGGCTAATGGCCAAGTTGAGGTGACCAACAAAGAAATTGAAGCCATTCTAACTAAAACAATAGATGTCCATAGAAAGGATTGGGAAAAAAAATTACCAGAAGTTGTTTGGGCCTATAGGACAACCTGGAAAACAACTACAGGCTTCACACCATTTGAGTTTCTATATGGAAAGACAGCTATGATGCAGTTGAATTTGAACATAAGACTCTGCGAACTACAGTAGATTTGGGGATGAATATTTCTGAGGCACAAAGAGAAAGAATCATGCAATTAAATGATTTGGATGAGATAAGAAGAGTAGCCCTATAGCATATAGAAGTAGTGCAGAATCAGAGGATCAAGTGGCATGACAAATTTATTAGGGACAAGAAATTCAAACCAGAAGATTGGGTCTTGCTCTATGACTCAAGATACTAGGACAATTTAGGAAAATTGCAAACAAGGTGGCTAGGACCATACGAAGTTGTTGAGGTCTTTCCTAATGGATTTGTTCAGCTTACTACCATTGAACCTGTCAAATTCAAATTACTTCTCAATAGTCATCGCCTCAGATTATACTACAAGCCAACTTCCAAAGAAGAGTTCCTGCAGCAATTCATCCAGCATTCAGCACCAGATCTTCCTGCAGCCGAAGGAAGTGGACCTAGTGACCCTCCTTCTGGCTAATTAAGGTACCTAATTTTCATAATAAAGACTTTCACTTATGTGGAAGTCCATTTCTTCATCCATCTGCCCATCCACCCATCCATTACCATCTTTCTCTCTCTTCCATCACTTCATTCCACCTCACCTCATTTCACTTCATTTATTGCTCAATTTATTCTCCAAAAAAGGCGAGCATTACTTTATTTACGATCTTTGCAACAAATCTTCCACACATTCAAGTATGTGCGCATTAATTGCTATGTTTAATCATGTTTTAAGTGCATTCATTTAATCATTGTATGCTAGTATAGATATTCACATAAATTCCATTATTACCTTTCAATTGCCACTCCCATCTCACATGTGCAAACACATGTCCAAATTTAGGTTGGGGGAAGGGAAAGAAAAAGATGCAAATATTTTGTGAATTTATTGCCCATGTGTCAAATCATATTAGGTTGCGTTAGAAATTTTCAAATGAGTTGATTTGAAATCCAAGTGAGAGGACGGCTTGCATGTGTGAGGTGACAATAACTGCAGCTGCCATTTCTTCCTATCATAATTTCCCTTTATCACTCATTTTCTTTCCATTATTGCGCTGTCATAATCTTGAGTTGCAAGCAAGAAGGAAAAACAAAAGAAAGGAAATTCAATCGACACTGGCAATAGAAATTTAGCAGGTTGGTCCTAGAATTTAGCAGATACTGCAGGAAAGTGCATTTGATTTTCAGACGGGAATTGTAGGAAAGAAGTTGCAGAGCATTTGTTTGATTGCAGACAATGGGAAGTGGGTTAATTCGAAATGAACCCACGATGCATGATATTTTACTATAGGATGCACAGTGCCTAGAAAAATTTAGAAACTATGGATGGTTAGATTACTTCTTGAAGTTGGATGGCTTTGATGAAAGCATTTCCCTTGAATTTTCCCAAATATTTTTAGAAGGAAAAGCCACAGTAAAAGGGTTGGAAGTTGTGGAAACAGAGGAAAGAATTGTAGAGGTCATAGGGTTACCAGTTGATGGTGAAAATTACCCTACTTCCAGAGATGCCAAATCAGCTAGGGCCAAGTTTACAGAGCCAAACGACCCCCCATTGAGCATAGACAAACAAGGTGTAAAGAGAATATCTCTGCCCGAGCCATGGAAGCAGATAGTTGTGTATGTTATCAAATACATCACTTGTGAGGGTTTCCATTCAAACTTGCATTATGTCCACTTCAAGCTTTTGAATCAAAGGCAGCTGACGAAAAAATATTCTTCATGCAACTGAACATAACCACCTTGTAGTGGACCTTAACGATTGAGCATGCATGGGCATTACTGTTGTGCTAGATTTGCGTCTAGACTTGCATGTCTGACTAGATTCCATGCATGCGTAACTGCCATCGCTCCACTTTCCCCTGTTTTCCCTAAATGGTGTCCTCCCAGTCGTGGAGTTGACTGTCTTGTTTAGTTGTAGTATAAATAATGATTTGATACTCCTTCTTCAAGAGTTGCACAATTTGATATTGTACTCTCATTCTCCAGTTTCAATGATACAAATACATTACTCTCTTGTATGCATGATTTACAATGAATAAAATAAAATTTTGAGTTCAAGAACTTGAGTTCTTATTAGTTTAGAGGATACTTATCCAAGGGGGGCCACTTGGTGAGTAATTTGTCTTATTAGTTTAGCATTAGTTTAGTATTACTTGTTGTTTAGTACTTAGTTAGAAATTTGGCATTGATTGTTCCTGCAGCCACTGGAATTCCATTTTGTGACTGTTCCTGCAGACAAAGTAATGTCCTGTTTGTTGCTCATATTTTTATTCCTGTTATGCATTTTAGCTTAGCATAGTCAATTGATATTCATCATTTGTCTCTTTCCCTTTCAAAAAATTTGCTTTCAGTATTGTTTTTCCTAGCTATAGAATGCAATGGCTACTTTGAGTTCCTAGTGCACATATTGTGTTGACCCATTTCAAGTTCACGTCTCTGGGTTGACAAGTTAAATGCACCTTCATGATGATTGAGATAGCTATCCAGGTTAGATATCCAATCTTTGAGTCATGGTTGTAAAGGCTTAGTTATTAAAATCATTGTAGGAGGCCAATACTAATTACAACCAACAAATCCCAACCCTAAAATTTGATAACTACAATTCAATGAAGAAGTGTCCAATATATCACATTTCACCAACTAGCTAGTCCAAACTCCCTAGAAAAAGCTCATCCTTGACTCTAATGGCTAATGATAAATTAGAACATATCCCATGCATTTTAGGAATCAACATGTCCCTCTAAATATGTTCTAGACCCGAATTGGAAGCCCAAACAATGAGAAAATGAAGACAAATAATTTACATATTACTTCCTCTTATTGCATGTTTGAGCTATATGAAACTATTGGTTCACATACACTAGCGATCGTGATAAAGATGAAATTGCCCCTTTCACTATTTTTTTTTGCTCCTTTATGAACCCATAACTTTTGCATGAGTATAAAAATAGGTGTGAAGTCTATAACTTTTTTGGAGGAATCAAAATATGTAAAAATATTCAACTTTGGTTTCTACCAAAATATTATTTTGACCCTAGAAGACAATTAAATTTATGAGGCCAATATTGTGTCCAACCACTCCAAAACAATAGTTTCAAACTCAAGCAAATCACTTAGTGATGAACCAAATCTATTTTTAAATCACTATCTTGCTACGAAATATTATAAAGGGACCTAATTGAATGGACCCTTGACATAATTTTCAATTAACTTGGAAGGGTAGTTGGAATCCATGACGCTTCCAACTAAACTACCACTTTGAGCATTCACTTTGGCTACTAGTCCCCTTCCTAGATCCACTATTGAATTTTGTTGGATAACAATTTTGAAGCTCTGGGTTCAACACTAGGGCCTAGAATCTACTATGTTAAAGTTGCATTTCTTTGAGAGTTGGAAAAATTCCTAGAATTTTAGAGATAACTAGATGAGTTAGAGTCTAGTTATTTCCTAGATTGTTTGGTATGGAAACTAAGGGGAAATATGATCAATGACTAGAAGTTGGTGATATAGAATGAAATTGGTTTGTATGATTTATTACTTGTGTATGAAAGGAAATAAGATCTATGATGTGAGTGCATGATAGAATGAATTCAAAATCATGTTGTTTGATTATTCTTGATTTGAAAATTTACTTTTTGTGATCAATATATTTAAACATTATGATTCGCTCATGAGTTTGTTACGAGTAGTAAATCATGTTAACTTTTATATATGTTATTTTTTCCTTTGACACTACAACCTAATTAAACCTTCTTCTATGTGTGAATTTGTATTTAAGTTGTGTGATTGTCACTTGTTTAAGGTTATGTATACAATTTTGTGTGATCTACTTGCTAGTGAAGTCCAATTGGTTCCTATTATCATTGTTGTAGTCTTAATTTAGTTTCCTATTTTGATTTATGTTGATGTTCTTGTGGTATTCATACTCATGATTATAACCACTATTTCAAAGGAAAGTGTTCAAACCTATGTTGTGTCTCGCAAATCCCTTGTTTTTGCATGTTATTGGGGATATTTCATATGCTTCTTTGGATGGTTTAGTTGTATCACCTTTTCCAAATATTGTGTTATGCTCCTACCTGTGATGTCCACAATACTCTTTATGATTATGTTATGGATTTAATGTGTTCAAAATTTCATTATTTTACATTATTGACATGTTCATTTTGATACACTTGTTAGAGTTATACTAGATTCTAGCCTTGATGTTGATTCTTTTGTTCTTGAGTTGTCTCTTGGTCTATTTGAAAGCAATCACTTGCTGACAAGATTATATAATTGAACTTGATTCCTATAGAGGATGATTGTTTATTCACTACTTATTTTTATCGTGTTGATTTATTTTTTTTAGGATGTTGGATATGCAACTTATGATGATTATGGTCATTATTGACGTCTTCACATTCTTTGAGGTTATGGATATTATGACATTGCAGCTTGTTGATTTTGGTAGGGTAGATTAGGCTCGCATTTCATGCACATCAGTTATAAGTTGAAAACCTAAAAGGATAGCTTACACACTCTTTTCGTTAAGTTAAAAATCTAAAAGGATGGCTTAATGGAGACTCATGATGAAAATTCACAAGATTTTCATTGAGTTGGTGTATTTTTGCTCACTTCTTTAGAGATGTGTTTTCAATCCAAGGATATGGTATTTTTTTCTCTATTAGGGACCCTTGTTGACATTATCCTCTCCCATTTACCAAGGGAAATCTTGTGTGTATGCCAAATTTAAGTGGAGACTTTACACAATTGAACACATTTGTGATTTTTTGTAAAAATAAAGAGGGGCATGGGTCAAAAAGGTGCTAAGTGGATTCTAGGTTAACCTGAGGGAGTTAATAAAGAATTAAATGCTTTGGCCAAAGTATGAGTCACCTCATGAGTAAAAGGGGATTTGTATGGCCCGTTAAGGGGCCTAGTTGGGTTAATCCAACTCAGTCTACTTTAGAAGCTGACAAATAGGATAAACCAAAGGAAGGTTGGTGGAAGGTAAATTTTGATGGAGCGTCAAAGGGAAATCCATGACCATCTGGTGTGATGTATTATCTGTGACTGGAATGGTAATGTGTTAACCATAGGAGCAATGAGATTGAAGGATGGCACTAATAATGTAGCAGAAAGTCACAACAGCCCTAATGGAAATCAAACTAGCTCAGAGGATAGGCTTATCAAGCATACACTGGGAAGGAGATTCTCAACTAATTATCCAAGCAATCATAAAAGGAAAAATTGAAGCTTGGCATTTGCAGGGGGTGGTTAGGAGAATAATTGAGGTTTTAGCCTCATTTGAATATTTCAAGGTGAGTCATATTAAGCGAACGGGAATGTGGAGGCGGATATCCTGTCGAAGTGGGCACTTTCTTTAACTGGAGTAGAGGTTTTAAATTTTGAAGACTTCAATGTAATAAATGCAAAGGATTTGGTTTAGGGAATGTTAACGGTTGAAGCAGGCTTGCATACCATACAAGTTGGTTGGAGTCAGTATTTGTTGTGGAGCATTGATGTAGGTGTTTTGTCAACACTGAGCATATGCTCGACATTTATGAAGTTGGTTGGCAAAGTAGGGTGATCTAATCACTCCATCACCTTAAATGCTCCTAGGGGTGTGGGTGTTTGGTGTGATGTTTGGTTGGCGGTGTGGTGCAGGTTGGAAGTCTATGAAGTTGTGCGACAATGGAAGCCAGCTTCACATTGTCCTTGCGGAGGAAGCTAGACACTTTTGTGGGATGTTTTCAGGGATTATTCCTTTTTAAGGACGAAAAGGTGGTGCAAGCAATGCAGATAATGTTGGGTGATGGGTTCGGAAATTTGACTCACAGAATGCGAACGAATTTGGACATATATTCTTTGATGATGGTGTGGGGGTTGGATTTAGGGGAGTCAGCTATGGTAGTGAGGCGAGTTATGAGAACTCTGGTGCCGAAAGATTGCTTAGTAGGAATGGACGACATCCTGGCGCGGGCAATATCGAGGGTAGGGTTGGTTAAAATTGAAGGACAGGATGGTGGTGGCCCGAAGATGGTAGACGTAAACCACCTCTTTATTAGATGGTCGGAAGGACGAACAAAGGACAAGTGGCAAGAGGACGCTAAATGTGGATGGGAAGCGCTGAAAATATGCTCGGAACTAGTTGAATTGGAGATGAAGATTGCAAACTTGAAGGAGATACCCAAAGAAGAGTTGTGTGCAGAGAAGGGACTGCGTTTGTGCAAGAAAGTGAAGTCGATAACGAAATTTCTTCCATTGGAGCTGGGTGCACCTTTGACAAAGAACAAGTAATACTGATGCTTTCGTAGGTGTAGCTAAAGGCCTCTTAACTGCATTTTTTAGTTGATTTTTTGATATGAGGCCTAGAAAGTCTTGTTCTGTAAATCTAAGTATTTAGGTTGGGGCTTGGGAATAGAACGGTAGGGTAGTAGCGTAGAGTTGTTATTTTGGTGTTGGTAGCTTTATTTGGGTTTTGTGTTGGTTAAGCAACTGTCAGTAAACTCTGTTTTATACTTTGATACTTCTGTATTATGGTTTACTAAATTTCAATAAAATAAAACAATTATCACCGATCAAAAAAAAAAGGGGGATTTGTATGGATATTTGTGCTAGTAAGCACTAAATGAGTTGCAAGTGCCAATTACTTCATGATAGCACAAATTTCACACATGTCATGACGAGATGAACATATGGTTCAAGTCACATGCAAGTAGGCAAGAATGACAAGACAAATATATTGTTTAGGTCACATGATTGACAAGATGAAAACATTTGTAGTGTCACATATGAGAAGGTATACATGACAAAGAAAACTTATTAATTGATATATTATTTTGTGTTTTAATATGTGAAATTGCATTATTATTTTTGAATGAGATAGTTTGATTCTCATCTAATGAAAGGCAAATGCTTTATTTTTTTAATATTTATAAAAGGAAAAGTATAGATTGAGATGATAAATTGGTTACATAACAACTAACCATGCTTAAAAAGATAAAGAAAATGGTGATCACAAGATTAGAATGTAAATAGAATCTTGGAAGTCTCACTTGCACGATATGATTGAGTATATTTTATTACTCTTAAATGTGAAATTCAGCTATGTATAGCACCACTCCCAGTTTGTGACTAAGTAATCTTATCTAAAGATATTATAAATAATTTAGAGTGGGAGTGTGTATATTTTATAAATGATATATGATCAAGTTGTGATCTAGCTTAATGATAATTTCAATTGTGTGACTCTCAAAGTGATTTATTGAATAAGTTGAAAACCTAAAAGGATAGCTTACACACTGTTTTTGTTAAGTTAAAAATCTAAAAGGATGGCTTAACGAAGACTCAGGATGAAAATTCACAAGAGTTTCATTGAGTTGGTGTATTTTTGCTCACTTCTTTAGAGATGTGTTTTCAATCCAAGGATATGGTATTTTTTTCTCTATTAGGGACCCTTGTTGACATTATCCTCTCATTTACCAAGGGGAATCTTGTGTGTATGCAAAATTTAAGCGGAGACTTTACACAAACACATTTGTGATTTTTTGTAAAAATAAAAAGAGGGGCATGGGTCAAAAAGGATGCTAAGTGGCTTCTAGGTTACCCTGAGGGAGTTAATAAAGAATTAAATGCTTTGGAAAAAGTGTGAGTCACTTCATGAGTAAAAGGGGAATTGTATGGATATTTGTGCTAATAAGCACTAAATGAGTTGCAAGTGTTAGTTACTTCATGATAGCACAAATTTCACAAATTGCAAGTGCAAGTTACTTCATGATAGCATGAGATGAACATATGGTTCAAGTCGCATGCAAGTAGGCAAGAATGGCAAGATGAACATATTGTTTAGGTCACATGATTGACAAGATGAAAAAATTTGTAGTGTCACATGTGAGAAGGTATACATGACAAAAAAACTTATTAATTGATATATTCTTTTGTGTTTCATGTGTGAAATTTCATGATTTTTTTTAATGAGATAGTTTGATTCTCATCTAATGAAAGGTAAATGCTTTATTTTTTTAATATATTGTGAAAGGAAAAGTATAGATTGAGATGATAAATTGATTATATAACAACTAACCATGCTTAAAAAGATAAGGAAAATGGTGATCTCAAGATTAAAATGTAAATAGAGTCTTGGAAGTCTCACTTGCACGATATAATTGAGTATATTTTATTACTCTTAAATGTGAAATTCAGCTATGTATAGCATCACTCCCAGTTTGTGACTAAGTAATCTTATCTAAAGATATTATAAATAATTTAGAGTGGGAGTGTGTATATTTTATAAATGATATATGATCAAGTTGTGATCTAGCTTAATGATACTTTCAATTGTGTGACTCTCAAAGTGATTTATTGAATTCTTCAGGTGATTGGTAATGCATTTAATAATGTTGGATATTGAAATGATCCAGTGATGAGATCTCATAAGCTATTTTGTTTTTTTTGTAATGAGCTAACACAAGTGCAAGTGTTTGATTGGTGATTTTACTTGAATACTATGTTAGGTACATTGTCGAGCAATTCCTAGCAACATGATCAAATAATCAAATTGTAAAGGTATGAATTTTACATTTTTATGATGCAAAATAAAATTGGTTTGAATAATTGACATCATGATGCTTATTCTTTATCTCTTAAACATTGGGACAATGACTATCCTTAGGGGGGGGGGATTTCACATCCCATTTAATTTGTCGAGTTTAATTACGTAATTATTATATTAATTGTTTAAATGCAAATAATTAGGTAGGCAATTTGGTTACGATAAGTATATTTTGAAGCATAAATAAGAATGATTATGTTAACAACTAACTATACAAGTGTGCATTAGGAATCATTGACACTCTGTTAGGTTGGAGAGAGTGTCATCAAGGAAAAGGACCTAGATGATGGAGGTAACATGTCATGATGGAATCGACACACACTCACTTAGACTCATGTAGTTAGGTTGCAGGGGATATTTTTAAGATACCTTTTTTTTTTTTCTTGTGAAATGATTCATTGTCCCTTAAAGAAAGCACTATTAAAACTATGGTTAATGTTTTATGTCCGAATTTGTCAAAATCTTAACCAAGGATGATGATCAAATTGCATGAGAATATGTTATCCTTATATAAATTTGGGCTAATTAAATAAATTAGAGAGCTTGTTTGATTCATGAACCAAACTTTGGTGATACATGTATCTTTATGTATGTATTTATCATTGATAATTATAGAAAACTATAGTAAATACTACAACGCTCTCAACAACAAAATAATAAAAAAAATGATTAAACTTTTAATAATTGGAACTTGCACATAATAGTAATTTTAAATAGGACTGAACAATTTTGTCCACTTTATGTATAACTTTCTCCAATTTCTTGTGATGAGCATTGAAAGAATGATATGTTACATTGTCACTAGTATATCTCATTAATTTTCATCATAGGAGTGGCCAGGGTTGCATAACATCAAGAACCACCTTGACCTCTTTGTGAAGAACATATTTGGCACAATTTTAAGAAATTTCTACAAGATTAGTTATGAATAAAAGGGATTTTTGTTAAGAAATGATTGTGCCAAAAAATACATTTATGAT
The DNA here is from genome assembly GCA_007258455.2 of Sequoia sempervirens. Classification (NCBI taxonomy): domain Eukaryota; kingdom Viridiplantae; phylum Streptophyta; class Pinopsida; order Cupressales; family Cupressaceae; genus Sequoia; species Sequoia sempervirens. Next base: position 20,659 of record VDFB02341857.1, read on the forward strand.
CCATGTTTTAGTTCTTATTAGTCTTGTTTGTTAAGGTTACAAGCATACTATTGTTGTGAAGCATTATACCTACCATTTTAACTCCCTATATGTGCTAGTTGGGTTGATGCATCTAGCTCTCAAGATCACTTTGTTTCCTCCAACTCGGGCCTTTACTCTTATATTTTTATTAGTATTTAGTTCTTCCTCATGCATCAATGACGATAGGGTTTTTTGATGCTATATTGTTTTTGTTCGGATAGCCCACATCATCTTGCTATATTCTACTAGGCTTGCATGAATTTAATGTTGGTGACATTGCATATAATGAGTTATTACTTTTAAATTCATGTTAAAAGGCATCATCATTATCAATTAGGCTAAACAACTCATACAAAAACAAAACAAAACAAAATTACTATTTACTGCATAAGAAAATTGTCAACAACTTCATTTCTAGATCTACACAAAGGCTTCCAATTTTGTATCTCAAGTCACATGACACATTGATGCAAAGGATACATGTAGAAGTTGCAATCCATCTTCAATTTATCTAAGACTCCCAAGACATTATTTAATTAGCCTATAACAATTATAAAATAAAAGCAATCACTACAAACTACACACAACCAAAAGAAATATTGCATGTGCACAAGGTGCAAAAGAAGAGGATACACGAAAACTATAATCTTTGTTCAATTAGTTATAAATTCTAAAGACATGATTTGATTAGCCCTTTGCAACTAAAAATAAAAATAGTCGTTAATTTTCATAAACACGAGTATTTACCTTCTATATTTCTTACTTCAAATCACATGAGGATAAAAAAAATTGGGTAGATGCACAACGCACACAAATAATTAATGTTTTAGTTATTTAAGGCTTCTAAGACATTATTTGATTAGCACACTGCAATTAAAAAATAAAAATAATTACTAGTTCCTACAAACATAAGTACTTTCTTTTTATATTTCTTTAATGAGGTCACACAATGCTAAAATGTAAATGAAGACACAAGTTGCAACCCCATAACATTTTTTAATATTCAAGTATTTACAATTTTTTTAGAAAGAAAAATTAGCTTCATAAATGTTTTGGTTTCAAGTAGACATGTGAAAATGACAAGATCAATTATCAATTCGCAATAAAAATTGGGAACATACCTCAAAGTGTTGTGTTGTTCTTCTTCTTACTCTTCCTTTGCTTTCCTCTCTTTTGTTGTTTCTTCTCTTATACTATTAGCAAAATAGAATGTGCTAAGGTTCTAAAAGTTTTTTTGTTGAAATTAAGATAGCTCAGGAACATCAAATTGACCAAATTTTTTTAATGAAGTCCATCTTTCATAATCAGATAAGTTAGAAGTTGCTTATGTTTACACATAATTTTCCACAAACCTCTTTCGGATGGGTAGTCTCTTCCATGTAGGCCCAAATACATAGTAAGTCCTTTAATTCAATTAGTTAAATAGCAAACTTGAGATTCAACAAATCCACATTATTCTCTAAGAATCAAAGACAAACAAATGAAGATTTTTTTTGTCATAAAAAATATTATGAAGGTAAATATGATTTATTTAATTTATAGTGAGAAAAAAGAATGAAATCCATTTCTTTTTTTTCATGGTCTATATATCCCTTGAGATCCATTTCTTTTTTTTCATGGTCTATATATCCCTACGTTTCAATTCAATTTCTCCTAGGTATAGATAAATAAAATGTAACTTTCATAGAATAAAGCCACCAGCAATATTTAATGTCAAAGTTGAACTAAGATTATCAAAAAGAATGATGTACTTCAATTATTTTCCATTGGGAAAAGAAAAAATGGATGAAATAATGATTAATAAATTCCCATTTAGAATTGGTTAGTGAGAATGGTTGTAGTGGAACTAATTTAGGATTGTGACCCTTCTGCCTAACAATCCTTCCAAATATCTCTACCTCCAAGAGATAAATATTTTCATTTCTCTTCTTCAGGGTCTTAGAGGGTTTAGTATATTTTTTGATGTTATACATCCTCTAATTCATTAATGGATGTATATTTTATTTGGGCAAGCTAGAGGACTTACCCATTGCTATGGAATAAAAACCCTTGACTCTTGAAGGAATAAAAACCCTTGACTCTTGAAGTAACAGGATCAAGCTTAGGAAATTTCTTAAAATGACCATTTTTTTATATATAAATTACAATTTTTTTCTTAAAATTAAAGAAGAAAGGGATTAATCTGCATCTTTTGAATAGATCTAAATGTTGCAAAAAAAAAAAAAAAATCTATTGAGGATGTAAACAAAAAATTTCAGATTCTCACTTTTGAAGATATTTTTCTTCCAAGTTATTGTAGAGAATTTCAAGTTTTGAATTGTTTGAATCTGAAAAATATTTTAGATGAAAGAACAAGATTGTTGAATAGTGAACACACAAATTGAGAAAGGTCTCGTAAAAAAATACAAACATTTTATCTTAGATAGAAGGAGAAACATAAAATGTTTTCTATAGCCTCATTATCGATTAAGAGATCATATTTGCATAAATAGATATTGTTGGAATACCAATAATGGTACATAAAATGTTTTCTTTAGCCTCATTATCGATTAGGAGATCTTATTTGCATAAATAGATATTGTTGGAATACCAATAATGATAGTTGACCTATTATGTTGAGGGCACACATGTATCTCAAAATAGATCATTAGGAACAAATTCAAAATAGTTTACATGTAGCTCAACAATAGAATGAGATCCTAATCAAGCACTAGACGAATGTGAACGGGCATATGGAGCTTGATCATTTGAGTAACTGATCCATGAATCCCCTATTTGCTTCTTGTCACCATTTGAAAAAAAGGAATTATCCGTCTTTACAACCCTTCCACGTCAACCTCCCCACACTTTGCCTTGAAATCAAAGGAAGTTTTTGAAGCCTTGAGTAAGTACGAAAAAAGAATCGGACTTTGGAGAGATGGAAGCGAAAAGCAGGAGCAGCTCATGAAGGGAAGTTGGCAAGGGAATGGCGTTGCCTAATTCAAAAAGACCCTGCATTTTAGAGATGACATCCTCTATTTGTGAAATCCGAAAGGACACCCAACAGCCACTTTTTCGCACCTAGGAGTGTAGAAGTATGTTTTCCCCTCGTGTTAGTCAGCATCTACAATTTAAATATCTTAAACATTAAGCGTTTTTTCATTATTAGAACAAACATCATCAATCCTTAAATGTTCAAATCCCTAGGTGGCCACAAATTTTGCATGTGTCAGTGAAAACAAAAGGCTTATTATCATCCGCTTACATTGTAAATCCTAAAGCTGTTACAACCATATTTAGCTATGTGCATTCATATGAGGAAAATGGATACATTGTGAAATTTCAGGCACTAATGGCTTATGGATGCACATCCAAAAAATGTGCAAAACAAAAACACTTTATTTGGCCAGTAGGCATGTACTTCTGAACAAAACCGTTCATCCATTTTGGCTTTACATAGAAATGGATTGTCTTATCTCAAGAAATGTTCCACACCTAAAAACACAAAGTGGAACATAACATCAACCTATTTCTATGCAGCTAATAATCCATAATAATCCATAAAACCTGTTTGTATCAGCAAAAACTTATCTTTCAAGATTCTGCAAAACCGCAGTCATCTATTTTTATAGCAAATTTGTTGATTTTCCATCTACTAAATCAAAATAACATTAATTCCATTAAAGATTCAAGTATTTTGGAAGGGACGTTTAAATTGATCTTTGAACTAATAAACAGTTGTCCAGCCACAAGAGCTAGGGCCAAAGGGTTGGGTGCTTTGAGTAATGTCCCACATGTCCTGGTTTCGAATGGTCAATTAAACCGTGGCGCATGGCATGGGTAGTCTGCACTTCCTCCAGGGTTTAAAGTGGCTCACCTTGTTAGAGTTGAAAGCACTCCGAGTGGCTGCTCCAAGTTGTCAGGCTACTAATTCCCCTAGGTATCAAATAAAATAAAAATAGTTGCCAATGCTGAACCCATAAACAACATGAATAAAAACTAGACCACAAAAAAACGAGACCCACACATTTGAATGAAATATGCACATTCACAAAGTTTACAACTTAAGTCTTTTATTAGTGGAAGACTAGCACATGTTAAACAAACCCACAACATTGAAGAATTTGTATGGAGGTGATAAGATTGAAATTAAAGATTAGATTAGATTATGAATAGCGACGGCTGGATGTTATATTGTGGTCTATCTAATGAAGCATGTCAAGCCAATGTTCACGTTCTGAATATCATGCTATTAGAACACTCACTTATAGTCATCACCCTTAGAACTGATATTACATAAGGGCTCATTCAACTTCAAGTACTCCACGCAATCTAGCCCATCAAAGTCTTTCAAGTAGGGATACGAAGTGTATATCATAGCTTAAGTTCAAAGAACTCAACTGTTATATAAAATGTCACAACACTGTAAAGAGTCAACAGAAGGATGTCCAATAATACAAGAAAAATACACCATTGGTGTCTACTACGATAATATAAAATGAAATGAGAAATTATCACAATATAATAGTGAAGACACATATTTCTCCAGCATACATCAAAGACCATGCTAGCTGGAAACTGTATCTCCAAAAATATACAAATAACATAAATACACCAAAAAATAGATGGCATACATATCAAGTTAGTCATAGATCAAAAACAATCTTTAGTCATCTGGCAAATTTATTTGCAGTTTGGATCAAGGATTCAATACTATGCCAAGGAGACAAATTTTGAAGACACAATCCCTCATGTATGACAAGACTCTTTGTATACAATGTGCATAGACAGGATATGTATCATGACAGTCTTATGAATTTTACTTTGTAGAACTTTCCTTTGCAGCCTCCAGCATTTGCACTATAAGGGTTTTTACATCCCTGCATTGCTAAATGTTAATAGACAGTTGGGGCATTCAGCAAATAAATTTGACTTGATTCAAGAATATATAAGCAATTACCTCCGATCCTCAGCAGGCCTCGGAAAGGGAATCCGAAGTTTGACAGCCTTCCCATGATAGCCAACCTGGGAATTGCCACTATTGCAAATTAGATTTGACTTCACAGTTCACTACTAATTTACATCTCTATACTTGAAAAGAGAGTTCAAGGAAAATCATCACAATTGTAACTTGTAAGCATACATTTAAAGTTTAAACTAATCAGCTAGGTTTTCTAAACACTACAACCATTATTAACTTGCCATTTTTAGAAGCTCGCTGCTACCGTTAAAAATTAAAATCAATCAACAATAGTAAGGTTGTTTTTTCTTTTACAGTATCTATTTGAATTCAGATGTGATAAGTATCCCTTTCATCTATAGTGCACGTGGATCATTCTGCAACCTGATCATACACCTTTTGTAACTTGTAAACTTTAATTATAGTTGAATTCTAGGCAACAACAATCTATATTTTCTTCTAATAAACCTATTTTGTTAAACTTCTTTAGATCTTCAATATAAACCTTGTTTAGCTTCTTCAGATCCATATTTGTCAACCACGCCCTGCTGTCATAGGTCTTCATGAACGGTGACCACCTCATACTTACTCCTTATCATAAACCTGGCATTACTCATCTATCATGATACAACATTCTCACTCAAACTGAAGACTGATGAATTTTCAATGCATACCTCTTCCTTGCTGTGCATGGCAGGCATTGGGTCTGGAACTGAGTCACCCTTGAAGGGAAGATCATGTTTGTCAGCCAGCAATGATTCCTTATCAAGATTTTGAAGGAAAATATCAACTTCTTCCATTGACACCCTCTCTCCAGAGAAGATATCGGTTGAGAAGCTAGAACAGACTGGAATTCCATGAGAAGGCACTTCAAACAGTCCCTCAAATGAAGAAAAAAAGCAGGTTCACTCATAATCATTCCTTATGCAGTTGGGCCCTTCTTGCACGGTAGTTGGAATTGAAACATCACTACCAGATGCTTGTGGGCAGCCGTCTCCATTAGAGAACATATGACATAATTTTTTAATTTTGCCTATGTCTGGTATAATGATATGTTCTTCAACCAACAATCCTTCATCCATCTCAAAAAATTGGAGCAAATCTGACAAATGAGGCAAAATTCCTATCTTCTATTTGTGACTTAACAAAGTAACAGAAGAGATGCTCTCTTGAAACATTGTTGCTCCATTAGCAATTCATTTCATCTTTTCTCCTACTTTGCTTTCTTCTCTACTTTTTCATGCCCATTTTCAGCTTTCCAATTTTGCAAACACATGTAAAAATCAAGTGCATGGCAATGCAGATCATTCACTACCTCATCAAAATCAGGTTTGTATTACATATCTCACCATAGAGTACCATCGGGTTCATCTAGAAGACATTGTGGGTCACCCGAAGTCCCTTGATTTGCATTTGAATTTTCCAATAACTCTGTGAACTTCTGCATTTTTGGACAATTTCTTCCATCATGACTATCAACGTCATGGAATCTGCAATAATTGTAAACAAGAGGAGGTTCTACAAATGTTGACCTTGTTGATGAAGCACACAAGTGAGGCCTTTCATTGTTGTAAGGAAGATAGTTGTTCCTTCTTGGAGGTAGAGAATGATACAGTTAGACTGGAACATTTTGGAGCATCTGCCTCTTCATGTTAGCTACATCATTGACAACCATCTACAAGAATGGATCAGAAAAACTTTGAACAACAGGCCTGATTGAGCCCTTCCTTAACATCTCTGTTGCAATCATGTTATCTTATAATTCAATTGCATGCTCTTGCACATCTGTCAAATCATGTCCAATGTACCATAAGAAAGAATGCAATATGAGATAAGAGATTATTGATAAAACAACTTAGAAGAATTTTAGTAGAAGGCTTCAGGGCAGTATTGACCTAGTTAACTGAGCAGTTGAAGCTTGCAATAGACTCTCATAGGCTCATTCTCATCCTTCTTGGCAATTGAGAGCCAAGGAAACAAGATATGAATATCATCAGCCACTTTGAATTGCACCAGAAATTTCCAGTGCATGGTATCCCAACTTGTTATTGAGAGACTCAAGATGATGGAACCAACCTGTAGCACTTTCAACCAAGGTTTCTACAAACAAGTAAATGACAACATCGTCATGAACTACACCCAGTATACCACATGCTGTTGTGAACACCAAAATGTGCTCATTGGGATGCTGACTGCCATCACCTAAGAACTTTGGAATTGATTTTCTTGTTCCATGAGGAAGCTCATGGTGTGCTGCTACAGCCAATAGACTGATGGAATCATCCTAAGGCAAGGGAGGAGGAGGATTATTCTGCTAATCAACCAGCATCTAAATTGGCTTGTTGACAAAAATTGAAACCATTTTATGTTGTGACCTTGTATTAACTTTGAATGCCAAATTCTTCAATTCCAATTAGGATAATGTATAAGAGGGGGTACTAGTCTTCTTGGTGCAATATTTATTCCTTATTTTTCATCCAAAATTGCAGCAGCTGCTAACCAATACACAGAATTTTCGCATAATCAAAAGCAAAAATTCTAAGTTGTCCAAGATGTCTTCTTGATCTCATGCGATCCAATTCTAGTTAGACTGAAGCATAGGGGTGTTTGAAATATTTCACTTGTGCCCCAAGGTGGGTGACAAAAACTATTGAGTCATTGACATGTTAATTTGTCCCTTTCAGGACAATCTAAAATGGAATAGTGTGTAAGGATAAACCTTTCATCAAACTGGAAGGGAAAGCTCCCTTGTAACTAAAAATTAAACTTAAGCCTATAACTTGAGGAAAGACCTCTAACTTATTACAATATGCAAAAGTTAAATCTTTGGGTTTTTGGGCATGCATTACAAACAATCTAAAGAAATTATCTATTATTTGGTTCTTGGGAATGGGCACAAGGCTAATCAGCACTTCTACACAAAAACGAGAGATTTTATATCATTCTAGTCGACACAAATGGCCTAATTAATGACAGCTAACTCATGCTCACTTTTCTTGAACAGAGATAAAAAGAATGAGTACAAGTTACAACACAAGAATACTTGAATTGAAAATAATAGATAAGTCCCAATAAATTGAATAATGGAAGTTGCATACAAATTACAAAGCAACAACACCCACACTAATGAAAACTGCAATAAAGACCTTGAGAAATTCATATTATCATCTAATTTCATTCTTGTTTTGGAAAAAGTTAGATTGATTATATTAAAAAGGAGCAGCCAACTTATGTTACCACAGAAAATAGTTCAGCCTTCATCAAAAGGACATCAAAATAAGCAGAATGAAGTTGTCTTTGATCCAATGACTGGAACCCGTCTAAAAGCAAAGAGAGCAACAGGCTACCCAAAGGATCTAAGAATGGTAAACAAAAACTTATTATCTAGGGCACTTGAGAGCATTCTCATTCCTGAATATTTTCCAGTGTTCCACAGGGACGCGTCCCCCACAAAAAACAAGAAGTTTCCGAGACAGGGACGTTTCCAAGACGGGGAGACGCCTAGGAAGCGTCCCTCCGTCGTCTCCCAAGTCCCCTCAAAAAGCAATTTAATATTATTTTTATAATTTTATTATTTTGCCGGTATTGGCATAGTGTGATGGTTTATAGGTGGCATTGTTGTTCTTGCCACCAAGGTTCAAACTCCATTGGGGTGGTATTGTTGAATGGTTGTATCCGGTTCATAGCTCCAGTCAAAAGCGTTTACCCCTTGAATAAAAAAATAATAATAATAATAATAATAATAATTTTATTATTTTATTGAAAAAATAAAACCTAAAGTTTTAACTTAGTAAAATGTTTTGAGAATGATATTTTTTATCTCATTTGTTTTGTCGTGAGACTAAGAGCTTCCGCCTGAAGCGATTGCTGAAAGTGGAGAATCGGAGATTGCTACAGCAGGGTCTTTTCGTTTGGTGACTGCGTTGGAAACTTGGACTCAGGGTGACAGTGACACAGGTATGTAGGTTAGATTCTTTGTTTTATTTTTTTTATTTTTCTGTTTTGAATTTTTTTGGCCTGTGCCCTACCCTCTGCCCTCTGCATTGGCTTTCGTTTGATGCAAAATGTGGAAGCACTAGTAATAGGTTTTTAGGGAATGCCTCAAGAGATGTCGGCTCATGGAATACAATAATCGCGGGCTTCGTGGCTCATGGAATACAATAATCACGGGCTTCTGCGAAGCCCACGATTATTGTATTCCATGAGCCGGCATCTCTTTGAGGCATTCCCTAAAAATATAATAAATTTAAAAAACATATAAATTTTATTTTTATTCTGTGCATATCCTGCAATCATAATATCGTTGCATTCCATGAGATGACATCTCTTTGAGGCATACTGTCAAAAAGTTCACATGCCTTGTCTATGCTTCCACATTTTGGAATTTTCATTTTGCAAAATTTGCATACATGTTCAATCTACCAGCCACCAAGGCAGTTGCAACTACAGCATCTGACAAAATTCCACTATACTCAATACTCAGATACTGTTAAAAAGTTCACACTGTTGTGGAATTCAGCTCTACACCTGCCAGTTGCATTGTTTTTATGTGTTAACTTTACTTATTCCTTAGGCTTCTACAGTTATGTAATTATATTGTTATACATCTTTTTGTAACTAATTTTTCAAGTACTATATGTATTTTAGTGCCGCCCCCCCCGCCGCCGCCGTCCCCCTGACGTCCCCAAACTTAGGCCCCCCCGTCTCCCATCCCGGAAACGCGTCCCTTGCCGTCCCCCCATCCTCGTCCCCAAAACTCCATGGAACACTAATATTTTCAAAAGCAGTCCCATGCTGAAGTTCCAATATAATTTTTTAGAACACTACAAATATAAAGCCAAGAAGGAGATCTTGCATCTAACAATAGCAAGCATACAAAAATAGGACACTTAAGGACTAGTTGAATAGAACTTGTCTAGCTATTATGTCTTCTCAAATTGTTTCTGCTTCACTTGGGGGCTGCTGAATCAGGAATGACCCCATTGTGATGTGACTGATAGCAAACTTCAGGGAGGAAGATGGGTCCTAAAGCCTGTTTCTTGCCCCTGGGTCATTAAGGAGCTGCCAGCAAGATTTTTTCTTCACTTGGTGCTACTGTTGCACATAGTTTCAATGACCTTTTCAATAAGCTTCCTTATAGGGTCATAAAGTAAAAGCTTTTCCACATTTTGGACCCAAAGTTGTTTAAAATCTAAACTCTTTGTCATGAAACCCAGAGTATTTGACTTGTTGGCCTCGAAAAGCTACTTGTTGGATTTGTGTAAAATCAATCACATTCTGCAGAATAGGAGCTAAAGCTCCATACTAACCCAGCTTATTTCCCGGGATTCCCATTCTACCATCTTAAGAGTTGATGCCCTGATGAAACACACACTTATAGTGAGTAAGGGGGTGAATCAACATAGATCAAAACTTTACTTCTTCTCAACTTAATCAAGCATAGCAATATTACTTCAAGTCCTTATTATCCATAGCAGTATCATTCATGCAAGATGTAGCAATTAAGAACATGCACAAGAGACAAATTTTACGTGGAAACCCTTACGGGTAAAAACCATAGAAAAATCTTGCTTGTATAAATCTTCTTACAACATTCATAGGCACCAACCCACTGGAGACTCCAATCCCCACCACTAAGCACCAACTTAGCAAGAGACTCCAATCTTTTTCAATAAAAGGCTCCAACCTCACGATCTCCTCAAGTAGGAGGCTCCAACCTCCACAAAAACAATATGATAATTTTAACTTGCAACTTCTCAAATCTGCTCTAACGCCTTCTCACAAATCTGCCAAATTTCCTCTCATAGATCTGCAATATAGTCTTCACAAAATTGGTAATAATATCTTCACAAAATCTGCAATAATGTCTTCATAAAATCTGCTCATAAACTGCCATGATATTGCTTGTGTCTCTTCTTTTTCTCCTCACAAATCACTGCTATAAATCTGCTCACATATATCTCAAAAATATTCTTTGAAAAATTGATTGATTTGAAACCTCCTCACAACCACTTTTTATCTCCCAAAATGCCTCTTCACCCAAGAGGGGTGACACTTCAAGGGGCTCAGCCCAAGATCAAATATAATTTTTATTTATTTTCTTTTTATTCTCCAAGGTGGGACACACCACTCTAAGGGGGTCAGCCCTCTTTTCAAATATAAAATTAATTTAATTTTAATTTTCAAACCCACTAGAAATGGGCCCCACAATTAGGGGAGGTCAGCACACATTGCATTTAATTTTTATCTTCATAAGGTGGGTGCTAAACATAGATCTATGTTTTGGCCACCTTTGACATCAATGAAAATAATAATTTTTCCAACATGCCCTTGACAAGGGCTACATAAATTTTAGTGACATCAACAAGAGAGGGCTTACTTGGGTTGTTTGTGGAGTTCTCTTTTGAGTCCCTTAACAGTTGTCAATGGATTAAGAGGTTGGTTTTGGGAGTGTCCAAACTCCAAAATTCAGACCTAGTTTCCTATTTCATTAGGACTTACTATTGACAATGGAAGAGGTATAGGTACTGTGCATTTCCACTGTGAGCATTGTTGTGACCTTTTCACACATCACCCCATTTAAAATGGGGACCCCCTAATTTTTGCTCCATTCCTAGTCTTTTGGCTTTGGTTTTCTCTCTCTCTCTCTCTATCTCTTTCTACTGTCTGTCTTTCTGGGGATGTGCCCGTCCTTGAGCTTGAATTGAAATTTTGGCTAAGTCTGAGAATTAGGGTTTTAATTTTTCCGATCAGTTTGAAGCCAAATGGAGTAAGTAAATTGAAATCTGAGCTTGGCATTGCAATCAGTAAGCTTTCAGCAGATTCCCAGCAAAATTTCATTGAATTCCAACAACTTACTATTTTTAGTAAGTGCCTAATTTGGGACATTTTCTCAGCACTTTTGAAGTTTCGAGCATTACACTGCATCTAGGACACGTCAAACTGCTCGTCTGCAAAATTTGAGCCAGAATTGACAACTTTCTATTTTTGGCAAGTATCACCTTCAGAAGCAGATTCTAGGGTTTACATGCGAAGTTTTTCAATGCATGTCTGGAGAATATTTTTGGGTTTTCGAGACTCTACGCGATGATATAACATGCAAGATGAGATGATAACTTTCAACACTCAGCCTTCGGAGGCTATTTTTAGGGTTTGCATGTTGGAATTTTTACGCATGGCTGGATATTCTTTGTGGGTTTTTCAAAAGCTTCGAATGATATAATGTGCAAACCAGGATTAGGACCTTTTTCAAGAGCTATCTTCAGAGGCTATTTTTAGGGTTTGCATGCAGACTTTTCAGCGCATGTCAAGTTATTCTTTATGGGTTTTTCAAGAGCTACGCAGTGATGTGACATGCAAGCGAGTTGGTCACTTTTTCGAGACTTACTATTTTTAGCAGGATCACTCGGGCTACCTGTGATGAGTGTTTTATCATCCACCAAACATCAGAATAAAAATGTCCAAAGACACTCTATCCTCTCTTGAAAAACCACCGCATAGGCGATTCCAAGGTTTCTTTAGTCGGGTCTCGACGTGTGGATAAGCTCAATGGTCGTTGTGATAATGCTGGTAATAAACAAGGGGACTTACGTAGAAAGTCTGCACAAGTTTGGGGACTTAGGAAATTTATCTTTGTAGGTTCTCAATTAGGACTTTCAATTGTGGATCTCAAAAAAATGGCAAAAAGAATAGGGTTTAGGAGAGTCTAGTCTAAGCCTAAGAACTCAAGAGACAGTAAGGACTCGGTGAAGAGAAATAAACCACACTTTGTTTCGCCTCCTGCAGGACAACATACGCAAAATGGGTGCAATCTTCAAGGGGTTTGTGAGAATAATTTTCACACCTCGAATGAGGTTGAAGTTAAGCTTCCACGTTTAAGAGCTCAGGCTAACTTTACAAATCGAATGCAAATCATCCATTCGAAAAAAGTATGAGCTACACTTCACCATTGAATCAATACGATCAATCTCTCATTCAATTTAACAACTTTTCAAAGCAAATTCTACTTAATCTAACTTTAACTCTAATCTATGGCGGAAGGCAATATGTAACCTCGCTTACTATTCAACAATAAGAAGTGATTCAAGGCAAATCATGCTCAAGAGCTTTTATCATTCAAAATAGTCTCAATGCGACAATATACATAATCTGTCTCCACACAAAATGAAAATGAGAGAGCACTAGTTTATATAGAGCTCCAAAAATGAAATGAAGGGCCGAGATTAAAACAAGATCAACGGCCGAGATTATTACAACCAAACCCTAATTAGGGTTTCCCAAAATAACAAGAGTTAATCATCAGAAATCAGTCAGAAAAGTGGCAGTTCCAGCTATAATCTAGGAGATGCGTCCTTATCCATCTGAGTAGCATTGTGCTTGGCGAATCTGGACACTACGGCAATGACCTCGTCCATCGTGACAGGCGGCAGCATGCTGATCCGGAACTCAAGTCCGTCCAACTTCTCAGCACATCTAGCAAAAGTACCTTCCCAACCTGCCTCCTGCTTCTCAAAATCCTTTCGAACGGATGAGAGTCTTGCCACTTTCGCAAAGTCTTGTTTCAAGAAAGGTCCAGTGGTCGAGAAGAAAGTTTCTTGAACTTTATGCTTCAATCTCTCCAACTGCATGTCGTTCTCCCGGATGACTTCACGGTCGAACACTTCTGTAGTTATCATGCAAATCTCCTCCTGGATTTTCCTGACCTGTTCTTCGATTCCAAGCCCATCGACTTTTGCCTTCTCCAAGACTTCCTCTCGTATTGTCACTGCCCAAAACCAGTGATGAAAATCATATGCTGCCCCTGCAGCAATCACCCTTTTATCAACTAACTCCTCTCTCGGAGTACTCTTCAAAATTCTAAGGCTTGGAATAAGCCTTTCCTGCATGTCCGGGATACCTTCCCATGTTTCTGCCATGTCCATCAGTCTAGAAAGAAATGAAGAAGTTCGCCCATAGGCCAGTGCCAACTTTTCCATGAACAATGCCGCCTCTGTGCCTTCACTTGCCATCCAGCCTTGAGCTTCCCTGGCCGTTACCATTCCGTGCTCGACGCCCCTAGTCATCTCCTGTGATTTGAGGAGAGGAGGAACAGTCGCATTGCCCCGATCAAGTGGCTGGGTCAAATGCTGTATGTATTCTTTGAGACGTTCGACCTCCTTCTTATACTCCTTCTTCTTAGCCACTTCCTTTTCTAGTCTCGCCTTGATGGTCGAGACAGAATTATCCAACTCCTCTACTTCTTGACCTTTCGAGGTCGGGCCAAGGTCAACTGTGGTTATAGCATACTCCTGAGGAGTGATCTCGTCCTGTGGCTTGTCCACTGTAGGCACTGCAATGTGCACGGAACGGTCGCCTGCCTCGTTCCTCCGAATGGTGGAGAACTTCTTGGCGGGCTTCTTGACTGCGACCTGTTCTAATCTTGCCAAGAAATCGGCAGTATCATCTTCTTCTTCTTGTTGAGCCTCAGCAGGCACATGAACTTTCATCCTTTCTAACAGCCAGTCTGGAATTGTTGACTGTTCAATGCCATCCTCTACTTGAACCTCATTCTCGTTCGGAACATCCATGACTTCCCTGAGAGCGGAAATCATTCCCTCCTCAAAGTCATTGTTTCGAGCTTCTACATCATTGTCTGAACCCAAAATTTCTGTGCCTGTTGGTGACGCAGGCTCTTCATCATCTAGTTGAATAGGCTCTTCATTTACTTCCTGAGCTGCAAGAGGTTCAAGCATTTCCGCCAAGGAGTCGTCTATATTGGTTACAAACTGGTCAATGTTCCTGGATACTGCCGACCGAGAAGGTTCTCCCTTATGCCTCTTGGAAACAGGCTCAGCACTTGGCATTATTTCTTTTCTTTTTTCTCCAATCCCGACCAAGTCTTGATGGGATGCACCAGCATTAGAAGAGTATGACTCTGATTCGCTCAACAGGTCATAGGTGAGCGTGATTCCTTTCTGTCTCAATTCCTGGGCATGACAATCAACCCACCACTGGGAATACTTAGTTACTGGCCTCATTAGGGTGGCTAGGTCTGCGTGCTCAGGCTCTGACCATTTCACCGGAGGGAGAGGTCTGCTTTCCTCAAAGCGCGGCTGGACATGATTTCCATCGTCCTGTAACTGGTCAGGCACTCGACAGAACTCAATTGTTCTCATGAAATCCAAGGACATCCTGGACCACATCTTCCGTCTGACCTCATATTCATCCGCAGCATTTGCCCAGAAATCCTCCAATTCCATCCTGTGCTTATATTTTATCCCTTCCACTGTCCGGATATTATGATGTGGGTCATAGTTGACCCTGGACTTGTATGCCGTGAAAGGGTACCATTGGATCTCTAATCTAGCACTTTCAGCCGCTTGTGCTGATGGACAGTACTCTAGCATGTTCCCGATGAAGAATGGGAATGTGACGGACGCCTTCTTGGTCGGCCTCTGAATATTCTGGTACTCTTCTAATTGTCTCAAAACCTCAAGCAATATCATCCGATTAGTCGGATAGATAGGCAATTTATAGGGATTTCCAGTAAATCCCTGGATCCTGATATATGTAAATTTAGGGAACTGGATGAACCAAGACCCATATTTGCTGATAAGACTTTTTGCTTCATGGCTCAGCCTTTGGTGCACTCCTCCTTGAAGCTTTCTGGTAATGTGCATTAGGAATGCATCATGTACCCTCCTGAAGTGAGTCTTCTCCTTCAACTGGAGCTGAGGATAGCAGTCGTAAGGCCTAAGCTCGTTCTCCCCATTGCCAATTCTGCCCTTGCAGATCAACCCTGGATATTTGTATGACCTGGCCAACAGGTATACCACATATGAACTCATGTGAAAAGACTTGGTCTTTTCAAGGTTGATCAGCTGCTCATGGAGGTTGTCACTTATCATCCGTGACCAATTGAACATTTTGACTCCAGAGGTGACCTCGTCGATAAAATAATACATCCAACTCTCAAAGAAGGCGCCCTGCGGGTTGCCAGCTATTCTGTTCAGCATCAGCACAATATCCCCAAAATCTTCCTTGAAGTCCGTGCGGCGAGGCCTCTTGGGCAACTTCTTGATTGATGGCTTTGGCTTGTCCATCCAAACCTTGTTGACTGTTGTGGCACATAGATCTGGCTGACTATCATATAGCATTTTGGCTTCTTCTTTGGTCTTATAGACCGTTCTTGAATGCTCTGGAATGCCGAAGGTCTCCTGAATTGATACTTCGTTCAAGTGTGCCAAGATCCTTCCGTCAGGGGCGATAATCTGTCTTTTCTGGGCATCATAATGGCGAGCACATTCCACCATTAACTCAGCACAATCCATTGCCGGAGGGAATCCAGCTGCTTGGAATATCCCGTTTCCGACCATCCTTCTGGCTATTGCTGTGGGAAGTCCCTTCTGACCGTATACTCTCTTCTTAAATTCGTCAAAATCCACGTGTCCGAGGTCAGTATCCATGACATTCTTCCACTTCGAGATGACTTTAGTCTCCTTCTGAGCACCCTTGTTGGCGAACTTCATTTTCAGCTTCCTGGATAATCCGCCTTCCGTGTCCGTCAACCTGCAGTCATAAAATTAACATTAATATAAAGACCTTTAAAATAATTTAAACCTCGTGCCTTGGATTCGAAAAATTGACTTTCAGCTGTTCAAACAATTAATTTGCTGCGAAAAAGCAAGCTGAAAGTGACTTGAATGAATTTGAAAATCTTGCCAGAACTTCGTCAAGATGAAAGGGCATAAAAAGATAGCAAATTTAATTGACCAATCACCAAACCTCAGAGAAGGATCGTTAAATGCAAATCAGATTTAAAAATCTGATTTTTTTGAAAAGTGCGCCCCTCTTCAAGAAGAATTCAGCTTTGAATAAATATCCTTTTCTTTTCCCGCGAAAAATTCCTCAGCATAACACTGCTTCTCTCTCTGGGAAAATTCGACTTTGCTTATGGACGAATTAATTGCCTGATAATTTCGAGAAAGAATAAATTTCTCTTCAGCTGTGTGTGAAAAATGAGTTGCTGAAACTCATTATAATGCTGAAGGATTGAATTTAATTTAGCAACTGCCATATTCTTTCTCGATCTCGATTTGTTTCATTTATCCAAACAGGCAACTTTCCTTTTATTTTCCGACAAGGATCAGTCTCGAGCTTATCCGAGCAAATCTTACTGATCTTCAAAAATTCGATTTTTTTATTTAATGTTTATTTTTTTGATTTTTCAACTTTTTAAATAAAACATTAAATAATTTAATTAAATTCATGGTGAATTTAATTTTCTTCTTGCCGGATTTCATCTCCGCCTGGCGTGCTTTACTTTCGTCCGATTCGTGTCTGGCAATTTCGATTTTGTCCAAGGCATTTTTAATTTCCAAATAGTTGAAAATTAATTATTAAAATATTAAAATATTTTAATTAATTCCAACCCGTTCGTTTTGGACCCATGACTATTTCAATTTTTCTTCCAATTTTCTTGGCTAAGAGTTTATTTTCCGATTTCATCCTCAATTTCGTCTAGCCAAACCAAATCTTAAGCCATTCCGTCGAAAATTTCATTGCCAGATCCCTATTTTTCTTTGCCGAGGCGAGATTTTAAGCTTATTTTGCTCTGCCAAAGTCAAATATTTCCTTGCTCAGTCGAATTTTTCTAGGCAAAATCCTTGTCTGAATGACTTGATTAGGCGATTTTCCTTGACGTCTGACATATTCTTCATCCTTCTGGCCAAGGACGATCCTTCCTTTCCCTTTGCCTCGCGCATTTTCCTTGGGTCAAAGTTGACAATTTCTCGACATTTTCTCCATACTTAGGCAAATTTTACTTCTTTTCCTCATCGTGCTAGGCACATTCCGTTTTATTCTTTGCCATATCCTGATCCTCTTTAGCACATGCCCTTTCAATCTTGGCACTTGTCTTCTCGAAAGTGTCACAATACTTTGGTCAACGTCTTCATTCCTCATCCCTTAGCCTCTTCCCTTAGGCAAATATTCGAACCTCTTCTTAGACTTGGCATTAACACTTAGCCAAAAATCTTATCATCTTATCATCTTAGGCGGACTTCCTTGGCATCTTGGACGAACGTCATGGATGTCTTTGATACTTTGCTAGCTCCTCCAAGCATATGGCGGACTTTGTGACCTCTTTGGATGAACATTTTTGGACGTCCCTCTTTTCTAGGGTGGATTTCCTCAACACTTTAGCATTTATATCAACATTTTTTTCCCCTTTGGAAAGGATTTTTCACCTCTTAGGCTCTCATACTTAACCAAATTTCGAAGTTTTCCTTAGCTGGGCGCCAATACTTAGCAAATATTTTGATTTTCCCTCACTTTACATGCTTAGGCGGACTTTCCATAACTTTCAGCCAAGTCCCACCTTTTAAGGGCGAACTTCCTTAGTACTTTGGACGAGTCTCAAGCATATGGCGGACTTCTAAGACCTTTTGGACGTCCTTTAGAGTGAATGGCGGACTTTAGAGCATGCAAGGACATCCTCCCTGGCAGATGGCGGACTTCTAAGACCTTTTGGACGTCCTTTAGAGTGAATGGCGGACTTTGAGACCTCTTAGGACGAACCTCTTAGTGGATGGCGGACTTCCAAGGAGTCTAGGATGAGGATGGCGGACTTTGAAGGTCCTTAGGATATCCTTCATGATGCAAGGGCGGACTTTGAAGGCTTATAGGATATCCCCCTTGGCTGATGGCGGACTTCAAAGGTTGCATGGACAGGGATGGCGGACTTTAAGACCCCTTTGGCACTTCCCTCAAGCACATGGCGGACTTCATGAGATGCAAGGATGTTGCTTCAAGGTGCAGGGATATGCCTCCCAAGTGCTGGGCGGACTTCATGACTTCTTTGGACATCCTTTTATCCTTCCTTCCATGGCAAATTCTCCAGATTTGAACAGATTTCTCACAAACTTCACCATTTTTGAGTTGATTTTTATGATTTCATCTTCAAATCTGATTGATCTTGACTGGTTTTTGACTGGTTTTTCCAGATTTTTGAACGTTTTCAGTCTGATTTTCATGCTTTTTACTTGTTTTTTCCAGATTTTTCGAAAAATTTTCAAAATTTTCAATTCGATTTTCTGAGAGTTCTATTGAGTTTTTCGAACTTCTGAGTGCGTTTTCAGAACTCGGGACTCTTCTAAAAATAGAAACTTTCCAATAATAGAAACCTTCCAAAAATAGAAACTTTCTAAAAATAGAAAAAGCAACCCTAAAAAATAGGGAACCTCGTTTGGTCCAAAAATGCCAAAAATGAAAAATCGAAAAAAGCAACTTTTCCTAAAAAATAGTAAGTGTCAGAATTGGCCGAATTTACAGTCGATCTTCGTCTCCTGGGCCTTCTGAGCGCTTCCATGACGTCTACGCACAGATTTAAGCATGAACTACTGACTCGGCTCGGGCAACTCTTGGCAAACTGACCTGAAACTCTTGGCAAAGTGATCTCATGTAACCGTTGCAAGGAGACAGAACCCTAAAACTAGCAGGCAACTGGGGGTCCCCATGAGCGATGGGGCGATGTGTGAAAAGGTCACAACACTACCCAACACTTCAGTATCACGAACAGAGCAACACGCAACAGAAACGGGGTCAAACGAAGATCGTTTAACCAACATGCAAGTCAGATTAGGGTTTCCATCTTTGGGACCCAAAATGAGGGGTCAAACGCCAGAATCTCCGAAAACCGGTGTATCCCACTGCGATCAGTATCTTTCAAGGATTCCACTGGTGAAATTTGAAGGCAATCTGAGCACTTACTATTTTATAGTAAGGCACTCCGGAAACAAGCTATAAATAGCAAGTCAGCAGCAGGCGCCAGTGTGAACAGGCAAGTCATCCCATGAGGATCACACCAGTCAGATTTCAAGTTAAATGGAGTTGCAGAAGTCCTGAAATCAAGCAGTTACTATAAATAGTAAATCACCTCCAGAAACATGCTATAAATAGCAAGTCAGCACAAGATGGCAGTGTGAATAGATCAACTAGATCATGAGGATCTTGTGGCGCGAATTCCAAATCAATCAAAGCTTCAGAGGAATGAAACTCAGAGACTTACTAAATATAGTAAACAGGGGCGAGCAAGCCAGAAAAATGTCTAAGTCTGAACAAATTCCTTCACACCCTGTGAAATGCGCCCAAGGTGAAGCTGGCTGAAGGATTGAAAAAGTTTCCAAGTAAGAAATTCCCGTTGCCTGGCTCAAATGCGCCCATGCCAGAAGCTAGATTGGAAGAACACTTTCTAAGGTGTTGTTAATTCCTCCTCTACCCCTCAAATGCACCCAACTTCAAGGACTTGGAATTTTTTTTCTAAGTGTTTGGAAATTTCCTGACACCCCCTAAAATGCGCCCAAGCCTGTGGAGGTGGTGGAAATTTGTTTAAATGTGAGAAACTGGCGGACCACCTTGAAAATGCACCCTTGATGAAATGTTACCTCAAAATTCTTCTAAGTGTTGGAAAATGGCAGGAGAGGGGGTCAAATGCGCCCTTGGCAGCTGGTGAGATGGAATAAAAAAAATTCTAAGTAGTGAAAATGGAAGAAGACCTAGTCATATGCGCCCTATCTTGAGAAGGAGGTGAGAAAATATTCTAAGGCATTGTGAATTCCTCCTCACCCCTCCAAATGCACCCACTTCACCTGGCAAGATAAAAAAAAAAAGGTTTCTAAGTATAAAAAGTTCCTCCTCCCCCCCCTAAAATGCGCCCAAGGAGGAGAATGGGTGGAGAGAAAATTTTCAAGTATGACAAAGTTCCTGTTGATCCCCTTTGATGCGCCCTTTGAGAGGCGATGCTTGAAAGTTTACTAAGTATTTAAAATTCCCTCACAGACCCCTAAATGCACCCAAATTTGGAAGACAAGCAAGAGATTTTGTTAAGTGTTGATAAACTGGAAGCCACATCATGAGAATGCGCCTAAATTGAAGGAGGTAGAAAGAAAAATGCCTAAGTGTGGAAAAGTTCCTCCACCACTAGCCAAATGCGCCCTAGGAGGAATGGGGAAGATGGAAAACTTTTTAAGGCATGGAAAAGTCAGCATGACCCCTAAAATGCGCCCTCCTTGAATGAGATGTTGGTTTGAAAATTTTGCTAAGTCATGAAATGGAAGTTCAACCCTACAAATGCGCCAAGTCAAGATGGAAGCCTAGAAAATATTCTAAGGCATGGAAATTTCCTTCTTACCCTAGCAAATGCGCCCATCAAGGTGATGACTTGAGATATTTTTGAATGGTGGAATTAGAGGCAAGGTACTTCAAATGCGCCCTTCATGAGTCATGCAGGTGGATAAATTTTCTAAGGCAAAACAAGAAAAAGCACGCCCAGAGGAGAAGTAAGATGAACTTTGGTGACGAAATATTTTCTAAGGTATAAAATTCAAAAAATTAAATGAACCCCTTCGTCTATAGACACATGAATTTTGCACGTTTTGAGGGGAATTTTCTTCTGGGTACTGGACATTTTCAGTAAGGAAGTGATTTTGAAATCTTCCACACCTCACTGGAGATTTTAAAGTGAAGATTTTCACTCAGGCGCCTGGTTGATGAATTTTCTAGAGGAAATAAATTATTTCTAAGATAAGAAGGGGGGAAATTTGTCTATGGCATGGAAGTTGAAGATGAAGTGAAACTCAAACATCAGGGTGATATACGCCCCAGCTCTCAGGATATTAAACGTGCCCATAATGAAAAGCTATGAAGGCGGCAAAAGTTGTGCCAGAGAAACATGACAAACCCTATCAGATCCGGAGACCACTCAGAAATTGGGGATCAAAACATGGAGATCAGGTAAGTGAGGTGAATTTATATTATGAAGTGTTTTGATGCTTTTCTCCTTGCTTGTTTTGCAGGGTGAACACCTAGGTCAAGGCATGATGACTTGGGGAGATGGAGCGAGTACTTGGCAGAAATGGCTAAGTGTTGACCCAGTATGCACCCAGCTCACGAAGGCGAGTGGCAAAGGAGAACGGGTCAAGTCCAAGATTGGAGAATCCTTCAAGATGAGGATGAGGAAATGATGAAGACCTAGGCGTTAAAGAGTCATCCTCAAGCACTAAAACTCCCTCAAGACTAAGGATGAGGAGTGAACAAAAGGCTTCAATGTTAAAGAATGACAACGGAATGGGCTAAAGAGCAAAGCAGAGAAATTCTCCTTAAGTGTAAGGTCCTTCGAGGACCCAAAAGATGTTCTCCAACATGCTTCGTGCAGCTCAAGATGCAATGGTAGGAAGGAGGAAAATCACCATCAAACAGGTTAAAAAGTTACAGCCTTGAAGTTTCAGATTGAGAACGTGCCTGCCATACCCTTTCAAGAAGTTGAAGCCACGATGATCAGACTCATCCAGTTTGCGGTCAAGAAGAAGAACAAGAACAATGTGAACACATTTCCAGACGAAAGTCTTCTAGAAGGATGGTGGACATTAATTGCTCATTTATTACTCCACTCCTCTTGGTGGCAGTTTTTGGGGTTAGGGCTTATATGGCTCAATCTGAGCCCTTCATTGTAATTGAATCTAAGTCGTCCACTGGATTTGGCCAACTATAAAAAGGGGCATCCCCCCTCATTTGTAATTCAATTAGGATAGCAAAGAAGGAATAGAGAGAGATTGATAGAATAGAAGGTAGCATAGTATAGATTGGTAGCTTAGATTGAAAAGGAAGGAAAGTCTTCCATTTGAATACTTTGTAAGAAGTTGTTGTGAACACTTTCATAATAAAAGAGTTTTCATTGATGGTGATCTCTTCTTTGTTATGAGTAGCTAGCGAGGCTTCTTCGTCCTTCCAATTCACGTAGAATCTTGAAGTAGCTTAAAGTAAAGTAGATTTCATTTCATGCAAGTACTTAGTAATTGTGGAATGCGGTGCTTAATTTGAACAAAACTTCGCTTATCCATACCACTAGCGGGCTCGCTGACAATGGGTTCGCCTTGCGTGGTCAACTGGAACATTGTGAACTTAACTTTGATTATGGTTTATGTGTTGGCATGCGTCGTTGTGATGGTGTCTTCATGTTGAATCGTGATTTGAACACTCGTTGCTATCCCCTTGAAGATTGCACCGGTTTTTTGGAAGTTGTCTGAAGCGAGGCAAAGCAAAGCTCGGTTGAAGTCTGTGAGAATTGATCGCCATGTCCCACACCTTAGAGTAGAATTATAGCACCTCTTATCCCTGCACTCATTTAAATTCAGTTCATTTCTGGTTAGTATTAGAAAATTTGCACTTACCTGCCCAATCATTTGAACCACGTAAAACCCCCTTTAATCTGTTGTTTGTTGTCCGCTGCTAAACAATTGCGTAAGTCCCCTTGAAATACTAGCAAATCACATTGAGCCAACTGAGACCATTCACCGCCTAGAAGGAACCTTGGAGTTGAACGCACGAACTCTCTCGCAATCTTAGCGTGCTGGATACTTTGATCAAAAGAGAATAGGGTAGCCGTTGGCAACTTTATTCTGTGTTCATGTGGTCACAAAAATCACGTCAACAAGCATCATATTTGAAAAAGAGGCAAAGAGAGCAGATGGCAAGCATTGGTGGTAGTGGAGAGTCTTCTTCCATGCCTTCATTTCGTCCTTCAAGTGATGGTTGTGGTAGTGCTAATGTTCTTGGCATTGTTGGTGTTGATGTTGGTGCTTATGCTAGTGGCAGTGGCAATGGCAATGTTAGCATTGGGCCTAGAGTTCATAAATCTAGGATGGATTCATATCTTTTTCCACGCACTACTCCAGGTTCCCAAACGTCGACTGAGAGCATGAGTTAGAAGGACATACATGATGCAGCTAGACGTGCAATTGGAGACTTTTGTTACTATTGCACCATTCCATTCCATGCAGCCAAGTAATTCTTTTTTGTTTGATCGTTAAAAAATATAGCTCGATTCTTTGTCTCTTGAATTTTTATATTTAGAGCTATGTCGAATTCAAATTTAAACTCTCCATTTTACAATACTTATTTTATTTTATTTATTTGTGACGTGTGAGGTCTCCTTATTGGCAAAACATGGTTGATGCCGTTACTATTTGTGGGGCAGGGTTCAAAACCCCTAGTGAAGATGACATAAAGGGCCCAATTTTGACACAGAAAGTGGCTGATGTAAAAGCCACAATAGAGGAGCAATAGTTGATATGGAGGAAGGATTGCACCATCATGACCGATGGTTGGACTAGAAGAAGAAATAGAATCATGCATTGATTTAGTGATTAATATTTTTAATTTATTTTTTATTGAATCATTGATTTTGTTTCTTTTTCAGGTGGCACTATATTCATCAAATCAATTGATGTTTCAAGACATGCCAGAAGAAATAGAGGAAGTCCTAGCTGAGGTGGGTGAGGAGAATGTGGTGCAAGTGGTGATGGATAATGCAACAAATTATGTTGTTGTAGGTAGACTATTGATGAAGAGGCACCCATCATTATTTTGGACTCCATGTGTGCCCATTGCCTTGACCTCATATTGGAGGATTTTGGCAAGCTTCCATGGATCAAAACATGTGTGGATTTGGCCAAAAACATTTGTAAATTTGTATACAATCACACATGGGTCCTCAACCTAATGAGGCAATACACGGGGCAAAAGGAGTTGTCTCATCCAAGCATAACCCAATTTGCAACAAATTTCATCACATTACAATCCTTTCTTCAATCAAAGGGAGGTTTGAGGTGCATGTTTGTCAGTGAGGAGTGGACTTCCTCATCCTATGCTAAGACCACTGCAAGGGTTGATGTGGCAAATTGCATGTTTCATGAGCTAGGCTTTTGGGTACCTACTACGGAGATTGTAAAAGTAAATGAAAAATCTAATTCTACATTATGTTTTAATTTTTATTCATATTTTTCTTTTATTTGCTTATTTTTGTTCACACTTAAGTTAATGTTTCACAATAATTCTAGTTATTGAGCCTTTGGTAGTTCTCCTATGAGTTGCTAATGGGGAGAAGCTCGTAATGGGCTACATATATGAGGGCATAGATAGGGCCAAGGAGGTCATTAGATCCATCTATGAGGGAGTTGAGGGTAAGTATCATCCCATTTGGTAGATCATTGATAGGCGATGGCACCTCTAGTTTCACAAGCCCCTATAGATAGCCATTTATTACCTCAACGTGGCATTCCAATACCACCCCGATTTCAAGGCAGATGAGGAGGTTCTGAATGGGCTCTACTCAATGGTAGAGTGAATGTCGCCTAGTGTTACAACACAAATAGTTCATGAGATCGAGACCTTTATACTTGCACAAGGAGAGCTCTTTTCTCATGGCATGTGCAAAGATAATCAAACGACATTGCAGCCAAGTAAAAATATATTAAGGGCATAATTTAAGTTTGAAAATGTAATAAACTTTTCCTCTTTTTATATTATTATTAAATGTTGAAACTTAAAGTTGGATAGTGAGATTGATTTTTTTCTTTTTCTCATCTCAAATAGATGGTGGGAAATGTTTGGTGCTAAGGTACCTGTTGGTTCACGTTTTATCATTCACCAAACATTTTAGAATAAAATGTCAAGGACACTACGTATGCCAAGATTGCAAAAAAGACCACATGACAACTCCAAGGTTTATATGTGCGAACGGGCGACTTTATGTTGGACAGCTTCCTTGGTTATGTATGCTGAAATACAAGGGGGACTTACGCTGACAAAACATTCACAAGCTAGAACTTAGACAAATTTGACAGTAATGCTCTTTTTTTTTTTCTTTTTTTTGGGATTTTCAGTTTTGGAGTTTTGAAAAAAATGCAAAAGGATAAGGGTTTAGAAGTTTTATACTACTCCTAAGAACTCAAGAGACGGTAAAGACTAGGTGAAACCAATAACAACACTTTGCTTCGCCACACGAATGACAACTACACAAAGTGAGTGCAATCTTCTAGGGTTGTGCTCAATATTTTCATACAATGAATAATACCATCAATGTAACAATATTTTATTCAAAGTAGAAGTTAAAGCATCCACAATTTAGGCTCAGGCTAACTTTACGCATTGAACAAAAATCATTCATTCAAAGAAAGTATGATCAAGAGTTCCACCAATCTATACTATCAAATCTTTCATTCATCTAACAAGCGTGCAAATCAAATTCTATTCTAAATCTATTCTATGTTGAAGGAGATATGCAACCATGCAACCACTTGATAACAAGAAGGATTCAAAGCAATCTTGCAATATGAACTTTTATTATCAAAGTAGCTCTACGCAACAATTTCATAAGACTCTCTTCACACAATGAAATGAGACAATAGGAGTTTATATAGAGTTTTTGAAAACAAATGAAAGGCCGAGATCAATCTAAGATCAACAGCTGAGATTAAAACATATCAACCCTAATTAGGGTTTCCCAAAACAACATTAATAGCCAGTGGATGAAGGACAAGTGGCACGAGGAGCTATCTTCTAGGAGGCGCATCCTTATACTCTTGAGCAGCAATGTATTCAATGAATCTAGACACTATTATGTTGACCTCCTCCATTGTGACATGTGGCAACATATTCACCTTGAATTCCAACACGTCCAAGTTATCTGCACACTCAGCGAAAGCAATCTCCCATTTCGATTCTCGTCTTTGGAAGGCATCAAGGATGGACAAGAAATTTGATGCCTTTGTCAAATTTTGCTTCAAGATTGGTCCAATGGTGGCGAAGAAAATCTCCTAAATTCTGAGCTTTAGACTTTCCAGCTGCATATCATTTTCTTGGATAGTCTCCTTCTCAAGTGCATCTTTAGTTACAAGAAAAATCTTATTCTGAATTTCTCTTATCTGCTCCTCAGCTTTGATACCATCGGCCTTCACCTTCTCCAAGACTTCACTCTGTGCAACCAATGCCCAATACCAGGTGTTGAAATCATAAGCAACCCCCGCTGCAATTACTTTTTCATCAATCAATTCCTGCTTTGGAATTCCTTTCAACACTCTTAAGGCATGGGATAATTCTATCCTAAATATCTTGAAGGTTGTCCCATGCTTCCGCCATAACTGCAATCCTTGAAAGCAAAGAGGAAGTTTGTCCATAAGCCAATATCAATCTTTCCACAAATGTAGCCGCTTCTTCACTTTTGCTCGCCATCCACTCCATAGTTTCTTTGGTTGTGACCATCTCTTCTTCAAAATCTTTGATCACTTCCTACGAAGAGTTCAAAAGTGGAGGAGCTACTGAATCGCCTTGATTGAGTGGTTTGGTCAAGTGTTAAATGTATTCCTTCAGGCGTTCAATCTCCTTTTTATATTCTCTTTTCTTTGCTACTTTTTTTTCCAACCTCGCCTTGATGGAAGCAACTAAATTTTCTAAGTCCTCAACCTCTTGACCTTTTGTTGTTGGACCCAAGTCGACAGTAGTGATGGCATACTCTTGGGGAGCAATATCCTCCTTTGACTTATCCACTGTTGGTACGGCAATTTGCACTAAGCAGCGGCCAGCTTCATCTTTCTAGATTATGGAAAACATCTTGGCGGGCTTCTTTGCAGTAACTTTTTCTAACCTGGCCAAGAAATCGATTGTATCATCCTCCTCAGGAATTTCTACTGGTACTTTTATCTTCAATCTTTCTTTTAACCAATCAGGAATCATAGGTTGTTCAATGCCTTCCTCTTCCTAGTTACCTTCTTCACACGGAATATCCTAAACTCCTCTAAGAGCGGAAATCATTCCCTCTTGAAATTCTTCATCCAGAATATCCATTTCATTTTCCCGTTCAAGTATCTCCGCACCTGTAGGAGATGGGGGTTCATCATCGTCCTGTTGGATTAATTCAATATTCTCCTCATGGATTGGAGAAGGGGTCCTTATTTCTGCCAATGACTCATCCTCAATAGTTAATACCTCGTTCACATTCCTGGATGTGGCAGAATGGGATGGCTCTGATCTCTGCTTCTTTCAAACAGGTTCTTCGTTTACAATCTTCTTCCCCTTCGACCTTGTGGAGTCATCAACAGCCTCCTTCCTTTTCCTGGAATTAGTGCTTTCAATTAGTTCGGCACTTTGAGATGCTCCTACATTCAAGGAATATGATTCCATTTCGCCCATTAAGTCAAAAGTGAGGGTCAAATTTCTTCGCCTTAACTCCTGGACTTGCTGATCAACCCACCACTGTGAATACTTAACAACTGGCCTCATCAAGGTGGTTAGATCTACAAGCTTTGGTTCTGACCATCTCATAGGAGGAAGAGGCCAATTCTCATCATAGCGTGGTTGAACATATTCTCCATCATCCTCTAACTGATCAGGCACACAAAAAAGCTCGGTTGTTCTAATCAAGATTACTGGCAATCTACACCATAGTCTTTTCCTAACATCAAACTCATCTGCAGCATTTGCCCAAAAATCTTCCAGGTCTACCTTATGTCTATACTTCTTTCCATTCACAGTCCCAATATTGTTGTGAGGATCGAAATCAGCCCTAGACCAGTAAGATGTGAATGGATACCACTGCATTTCCAACCTGGCACTTTTGGCTGCCTGTGCCGACGGACAAGACTCCAGCATATTTCTGATGAAAAATGGAAAGGCAACAGCTGCTTTCTGCTTTTATCTCTGGAGGCCTTGATATGTTTCCAATTGTCTGAGGACTTCAAACAAGACCATTATGTTGGTAGGGTAAATCGGAAGTCGATAAGGACATCCGGTGAATCCTTGAACTCTTATATAGGTGAATCTTGGAAATTGGATAAACCAGGATCCATACTTGCTTATCAAGCTCTTGGCCTCATGAGTGAGCCTCTGATGAGTTCCTCCCTGCAATATTCTAGTGACGTACATCAAGAAGGCATCATTTACCCTTCTGAAGTGGGTCTTCTCACTGAGCTGCAGCTGTAGATAACAATCATAGGACTTAAATTCATTTTCACCATTGCCTACCAAGCCTCTGCAAATCAATCATGTGTATATGTAAGTTCTAGCCAATAAGTAGATGTAGAAACTCATGTAAAAAGACTTTGACCTTTCCAAATTTATTAACTGTTCATTGAGATTGTCACTGATTATCCGCGACCAATTGAACATTTTGACACCCGAGGTGATCTCATCAATAAAGTAGTACATCCATGTCTCAAATGGTGCACCTTGAAGGCTGCCCATTACTCTGTTTAATAGAAAAATGATGTCTCCATACTCCTCCTTGAAGTCAGTACGAAGCAATTTCTTTGGCATTTTCTTGATGGAAGGCCTCGGCTTCTCTAACCATAACTTACTGATATTTGTTGCACAAAGATCCAATTGGTCCTTATAAAGTCTTCTAGCATCCTCTTTGGTTTTGTAGGAAGTTCGGTTATAATTTGGTATGCCAAATGCTTCTTGAATGGCTAACTCTCCAAGGTGAGCCAATACTCTCCCATCTAGCGCAATGATTTGTCTTTCTTGTGCGTTGTAATGCATGGCACATTCGACCATCAATTCAACACACTCCATAGCTGGTGGAAATCCAGCTGCTTGGACAATGCCATTTCTCATCATCCGGTGAGCAATAGATGTTGGCCGGAATCCATCTTCCCCGTACATTCTCTTCTTGAAATCTTTGAAATCCACGTGTCCAAGGTTGGTGTCTGTGACATGCTTCCACTTGGAATTGATCTTTGACTCCAGCTGCAGTCCTTTACTAGAAAACTTCATCTGGGCCTTTCTTGAAGGTTCTCCTCTGGTAGTCATCAACCTGCAGCAAACACAAAGAAAATTGTCATTACTTTTAAAATCCTAATTCTGATTTTTTGGACCCTTTGCTCAAAAATTTTACTTTCAGTCTGACAAATCAGATTGAAAATGGGAGAATTTGGCTAAATACTTAGCAAATTTTGCGAGAATAAGTGAATAAGACAGAAGAAGGATGAAAGAAACCCGTCAAACTCAGATTTTGAACCTTCGAAATTATATACTTTTGACGGTAAATCTACATTAAATTCTGAAAATTTTGTCTTCAACTCAGAAAAAGCACGTTATTCTCTAGAAATTTTGTCCTTCAACTCAAAATTTTTACTTCATTCTCTGCTACTTCAAAAATTTAAAAAAAATCTTCCTTCAAAAATTTATCTTTCGCAACCTCGAGAGAGTCAAAATCTTTTCACCATCGAACTTTGGAGACAATGAATTGAAAATGACAAGTTAAACTTTATATAAAGTTTGAAGAGTTCGATGATTTTAGCATCTTCGTGTTTTTTCTTTAGATTCGCCGAACCTAGACTGTTTTATTTCCTCCACCATGGCAACTTAATCTTTATTGAAGATTTTCGAGAGAAAGTTTCTAGTTTTCACCATGGCACCATCCTTAGCCAAAATATCCTTGAGTTGGCATGAAATCTTCTAGATTTTTCTTGAGTTCGAAAATTTTTCTAAGTGTTTAATATTTCGAAAATTTCTTCTAAGTGTTGGAAAAATATAAAAAAATTCCAAGTGTTGAGTTTTAATTTTCCAACCTTCTCCAACTTTTCATCTTTTAATTATGGCGAAATTTTATTTTATTCATTGATTTCTCCTTAGCAGATTTTTTTTCATTTGGCTTTATGGCGGACTTGGAGTTTTTCATGCCAAGGTGGACTTCACAGTTGTCTTGCCAAGGTGGACTTGGTGGTTCTTGTGCCATTCCCATCCTATCTCTAGGCGGACTTTGAAGTTACTTAGACATGGCAGACTTTGAAGTAGTTTGGCCATTGCTTCCTTGACAAGGCGGACTTCATGACCTCTTTGACATCCTTCCTTTTGTCTAAGGTAGACTTTGTTCTCTTCATGCCAAGGGCGGACTTTGCCTTGTGCTTGACATTCCTTATTTCTCTCCAAGTGGACTTGTCCATGTGTTGGACATGATGTATTTTGAGCTGGGGTGGACTTTGATACCTTCATGCCATGTATTCTTTGAGTTGGGCGGACTTGGCAGTTACTTAGCCATCTCCATACTAGGCTAGGTCGGACTTGATCTTCCTCTTGCCGTCCATTCCTTGTGTCTAGGCAAAGCTTGAACTTTTTGTGCCATCCATTCTTGGGCGAACTTTGAAGTTCTTTGGACAAGGCGGACTTTGCCTTGTGTTGGACATTGCAAGCTTGGGCGGACTTGGCCTTTGGCTCGCCATCTCCACGCTTACCTAACCTGCAAATGAGTTTCTTGCTTTCTCTGGATAATCTGGAACAAAACCCTCGCCTAGAGATTTTTCCTTGCTTTTTGTACTTGGAGGCACAAATTTTACTCTGAAGATAGAAGCATTATTGCCATGACTTGTGGGACCCAATCCTAGGTCAACTTTCAAAAAAGCAAAAAGCAAAAAAGCAGGCCAAAAGCTGCTTCTTGGATTGGTCCCAAAGTGCCAAAAATCAAAAAACAAAATCCCTCAAAAATAGGTGTCAGAATTGACTCAAAGCAATGGCATTCTTCGTCCTTCGGACCTTCTAAGTACTTTGACGACATCTAGGCACTGTTCTAGGCTTGAATTCTCTACTTGACCCAGGTGATTTCTCAAAACTCTAACTCCAAACTCCCAAAGCAATGGACTTATGAAATTGCAACTCTAAGAACAAAACCCTAAACAAAATAAAATACTGGGGGTCCCCATTTGTAATGGGGCGATGTGTGAAATAGGTCACAACAGTACCCAATCTTTAGAGGATCGCAATTCACATATTGAGCCAACCATGCAATGCTTTGGGTTGTGAGCGCAATTGGAGCATGTTTGAGCACATACACTCCAAGAAGCGCAATAGACTGTTTGTGGAGAGGTTGAATGATCTAGTCTATGTTCATTACAACCTTCGTCTTTGCCACAGACAAATTTTGGGCATGGACTCCACCCCCATCACGCTAGAGGAAGTCGATCCACAATCTGAGTGGATCACTAAGGCTATGGATCCTATCTTTAGTGAAGAGGACCTCATTTGGGTTAACCAGGCAGATAGAGAGGCTGAGGCTATAGCCATGGCAGAGGATGAGGATATAGCACAAGCAGACAGCTAATGTTGGTGTGGTGGCATGGAGACAGAGGCAGAGATTATGGCTGCAACATCATCCAAGACCTACCTTAGATGCCTTCGTAGGAAGGATGCAAGCTCCTCTAAGCCATAGACATCTAGTTTTACTTTTGATATTGTTTGGTACTTTTGATGCCATGGATTTCATATTCCATCAGTTTTGTATACATTTGACAATATTTATAATTTTATATATCTAAGTGTGTTATTAATATTTCCTTTAGTTACAATTTGATACTTATGTGTTCGATGTATACTTGTGTATGTGATCGATGTAGCTTCTATTTGATGGTGTTATTGTGTCTTTAAGGTTTATTTAATAAAGGGTGCATGAAACAAGTTTTAAATCCTTTAAAATCTCTGAATTTCTTGGGTTTTTCAATTTGCTGAGTCTTTGTCAAGTTTTTGCGCCGAGTCCGAGTCCGAGTCCAAAATTGTAATGTCCCCATTTTCTAAGTAATGGCAAACATTGATATTTAGCTTATTTTAGTTCTATAAGCTAAATAATGGAGTTATAAGGGACTACTAATCAAGTTAATTATTTTAAAGTTGTCTATTTTAAATTAAATCATAAAGATAACTTTATTTTAATTAATTTAATTAAAGTGACTTAAATAAAAGAGTAAAATATTATAAAGTCACTTTATTAAATATTTTAAAGTGACTGAAGTGAAAAATAAAATAATATTATAGAGTCACTTTAAGAAATACTAAAATATTCTTCTAGAAGTTTTATGGAGGTTATTTTGGATCTTTCTAGAAGATCAAGGGTTTCTTTAAAAGGAGATGAGAATTGGTCATTTGGGCATATTGTGGATTTGATAAACTTGATTTTTCTCTATCTTCAGCTAAGAATTCAGTTGCAGCCATTTCTGAGGACAACAACCCTTGAAAAATTGTAGGTTGGACGAAAACCCAATCCTACTTGTGAGGTGGATTCATTCAAGATTCACTATTCGACATATTTGCAGATTTGTGAGCAGTTTGGAGGTCATTTCCAGCTAGGGTTTGAACCCATTTTTGGAGCTAAATTGCAGATTTGAAGTGCCATAGACTTCTTATGCATTTTCTATCTTGGGTGGCCAGATCTAGAGACCTTTTGACATCATTTGAATGAGGTTTCAGAAATTTTGAAGTTGTCCCAGATTTTATATGAATTCTCCTCTATTTTGGGCGACTAGGGTTTGGAGGAAATTACAGATTTTAGTATTATTATTTCAGACTACAGAAGCTAGGGTTTGGAGGCTACATTTGGCATCATTTGGACATATTTCAACCTAGGGTTTCTAGGGTTTCATATTTTCCCTAGTCGATTTGCATTGGAGAGGATTTGGTTATTCCTAAAAGCATTGTTTGGGAGATTCATTTCCAGATTTGCATTGGAGGAGTTGTTGGCCTGAAAATACTCAGAAAATCAGTCCATTTCCAGCAATTATCTTCTTCACATCATTGCTCTTATTGTCCAATATCACTTCATTGCAGCCGGGTATGTTTGCATTATCAATAGACTTCATTTTGATGTGAAAATCAGACTTGGTTATCATGCTGTTGTACTTAGATCAGAACTTTGTTAAGTCTGATACACTTTGCTTTCAAGGAGAAATAAGAAGCTTTAATGATCTATCTTGTTGTGTTTCAATATATGTTTGTATGGTGTTATTTTATGCCATTGCTCATCAAAACATAAAGCATAAATCACAAATAGATATCCAAAAGCATCAGCATATTCAGAAAATCAGATTGCATGCAAAGTGTTTGACAATGTCAAACAACACAAACTGAAAAATTTAGGGCAGAATAAGCAAGGGTTCTTATAGTGGTATCAAAGCATGCATGATTATTTATGTTAATTTTATAAGTTTAGAAAATATTCTATTGGGGATATTACAAAAATCAGCTTGTCGAGTCCAAGGGGAGTCCCAATCTCGTAACTATGTTTTGTATACATAGTAACATATAACTAGCAGACATGTTTTTTGAATTTGTGAATGTATTAAATTTTTTGTAATGTTTACGTCAATGATTTTGAACACCACATAAAACTTGAATCTTAGAATAAAAATGTGATTCCCTAACCACAAACATATATAATTGTAGACACATAAAATATACAGATTGATCCTATACACCTGATCCTGATTACTAACACTAGTTCATCCTGAATCATCTCCTTTACTAACAATTTAATTGAATAATCTTTATTTGATTAAATTCATCATATTTCGTCTTTTAATTAAATAAATCATTTTGTTTGATTAAATCATCACATTCTCCTCTTTAATTAAATAAATCAATTTTATTTAATTAAATCATCAATCAATCCTAAAATCATCCCTTTAATTAAATAAATCAATTTTATTTAATTAGCTTCTAAAGTCCCTCTTTTAATTAAATAAATCAATTTTATTTAATTAGCCTCTAAAGTCATCACCTTTAAGTTAAATAAATTAATCTTTATTTAATTTAAATCTAACACCATCCTCTTTAATTAAATAAATCAAACTTTATTTAATTAAGTCTAAAATCATTATTCTTCTCATTCTTGATTAATTTAAATCCTAAAATCTAAATCAAAATGTCAAATCAGCTAAATCCTATCTTAATTAATCGAATCCTGATTAATCCTAATCTTAATCCATCAAATCCTCTAGCTTTTGCAACTTGCTCATAAAAATCATTTTAATTGATTTATTAAATCTCTTTTTTCATTCAGAAAGGCATCAAAGGATAGAATATTCCTCAAATTTGAAATCTCCCCCCAAAAGTACTTGTCCATCCAACAAGGCATTAAAAGCCTCTTACATGTCCTTTTTTTGAGCCAAGCGATATTAACTCCATCTTTCATCTCATCTTTCAAGCCATCTCTTGAATTTCAAATTTCCCCCTCTTTGCACATTGCCCAAAATGTGCTCCATCTCTCTTCAATAGCATGTTGACAAGTGGCTTCATGCTATTGGTTGGTCTTTTGTCCCACATTCTTCCCTTTTGCCTCATTCTCCATCATTCTCATCTATAAATAAGAGGCTCTCATTTGGACTTTGGATCCACAACTTCATGCAAAGACATTATCTTCAAATTTTGAATTTGCTCATCCATTGTTCATCCATCTTTACATTTTCATAGCTAGGTTATGCAGGAATTCAACCAAGGAGCATCAAATCTTCATCAAATCATCACCAAGCTTGCAAGGGATTGGGAAAGGGCCATTTTTCACATCAAAATGGCACCAATTCCCCTATGGGATTGACAGTTTGCTTGCATTAGATAGGATTTGATAATTTTCATTTGTGTTCTTCATTTCCATTTCTTATTTTGTGCATTTCAAATGAATTATATGGCGAATATTGATTTAACTTGCATAATGATCTAATTGTGTGATTGTTTGTTGTGTTTGTGCAGGTATAAGATCACCATTCACAATAATGTATTTAACTTTTGCATCAAAGACACAATATATGGAAGGATCATTTTGTATGCATAATAACATATAACTAGTAGACATGCTTTTTGAATCTGTGAATGTATTGAATTTTTTGTAATGTTTATGTCAATGATTTTGAACACCCAATAAAACTTGAATCTTAAAATAAAAAATTGATTCCCTAACCACAAACATATATAATGTATTTAAATTTTGCATCAAAGTCACAATATATGGAACAAAATAACAGAAAAAAATAAGTGAGACCAAACCCTGACAAACTTTGTAAAATATCTTTAACTCATTTGTAAGCCCCTCCAATTTCAAGAGTAAGATACACATATTATATCCCTAGGCAAGCATGTAACTCACACCTATAAGATATAAATTAGTCAAGAAAAGCCATGGAACACAGGAAAGGAAAACTAAGAGGCAAGTATGTAAGTCCCATATATAAGAAAAATTTAAGGTACTAAAAGATGTGTAGAAGAGAGTCTACTGTCTATTACTCAAAAGTTGCTAAATTCAGTGCTATGATAGAAATGAAGGAAAGCAAAAAGGAAGAAATAGATTTAATCACCTTAACATTGAAACCCAACCTATCCAAATCAATTATGTGGGCATAGTCAACCTGCACAATAAATAAAATCAGAAAAAAAGACCTTCCCCTATTTTATATTTAGAAATGATCTTTATTTTGAAAACAAGCCTTAGATGGTATAGCATATAAACAATAGGACTTTGACCTTCAGACAATTATTTAAATAAGTACATAGTTACAATGCACAAATCTCGACCTTCCCCTGTTTTAAGTATGATAGAAACAATCTTTACTTATTGAAAAGGGGTACAAAATATCACTGATAGGCATTTGAGTTTATACCTGGAGGCAATTATTTAAATAAGTAATTAAATACAATGCACAGAAGTCCACAATTCAAGTAACAAGACATAGAAGCATCTAGTCAAAATCACATGTAGAAATTTTATATTTATTTATCCCATGAGGAACTGTTGTGCAAAATAAATATATACCTGAATTAAGCACAATTTTATTTTTGTGGGATTGTTCATTGAGTGGAGTATTTGACACTCAGGTCATCAATTTGATGATTATATCCCACAAGTAGTCACTTCTATGATTTCACACTAATGTACATTGGTAATAATCACAAGACAAGGGGACCCACAAAGCACACAAGCACCTCTAACTGAACTTAGTACCAGAGAGATGTATGATGCTGACAAATGTACCTGTATTGCTGTAGAATGTTGTACAATTAATTTTGTATCTTCTGCATGATCTCTGTTCATATGGGACTGTTTCCAACAAAATATAAATCAGTTAACCAAACATTTAACCATAAATGAAATGTCCGTAAAACATGAAAGAGTGGCAATTAGAATGTACCGCAACAGGGACTGAAAATTGGGATATTGGATCAACTTTTGCAATTTTGTATTCCTCTCCAGTGAAGTCTGTGTGTTTAAAAGTTAAAATTTTGAAGGTGAAGCATGTCTTGTGTGCCAAAAATCACAATAAAAAATAACAGAATTATAAATATTATTTAAACTACAAAGAAATAAAAAAAAATTATCATTCCCTTCAGGATGCTTGTTGCATATAAAACAACACATATTCTGCATAATAGTAAAAATTACAAGTTTCAAAACTAAACATGTTCAAAAAAATACAAAATTTCGATTAAAGCAAGAGAATTCCATCATAAAAGAAACAGAAGCTATTTAATTAGAAAACAAAATAATCTCACCTCCTGATTCTAGCATGGCTGTGGCTATTCCAGAAACATATCTTACACATTTTGGTTCAATCCGCACAAATTGGAAGTCTCCAAAATCAACCTTGCAGATACACTTTATTGCCTCAGAAACTCACAAAACAATATAAAATAAGAAGCATGGATGAAACAATAAATAATTATAGTAGTTATGGAGCCATACGCGATAACTGATGAGCACCTATATGGAAAAGGAAAATGAGAACTCACCCAAAATGCTCCTGGATGCTTTCTCAAATAACATGCCCGACTAGATTCTTGTTTGTCTTCTGGAACCTGCAAGAATAAATGACCCTTTAATGTACTGACAATATCCAAGTAAACATCTCATGTTTAATGCTGTCCATAAACTCAAATATAGAATCCATAACCATCAACATTAAGACCCTCAGCTTAATCCAAAAGATACGAAATAATCAGTTTCACCAGTATGGCAAAGGTTTAAATACCATGGCATACATATTCAACCTACAAGATACATCACCTAACAATGAATCAAATTTCATAAAACTAAGAATTTAATCAACAAAAGAAACGTTAAACCACATAAGCAAATATCATTCTCGGGAATTTCTCAGCATCCCAAAAGATAAAGATTTTTTCAATTTTTCGTGATATTATTGAAGAGCACATAGGAAATACTAAGAGGGAGTGGGGGGGAGAGTGAATCAGTATTTCAAAACTATATAAATCAGAAATCAGAACATTAAGAGCAACATAAAACACCATGAACACCAAGATTATGTGGAAAACCCTTTCGGGTAAAAAACCACGGCGAAATATTGCTTTTATTATCAATGATGGGCACCAACCCAGTTTACAAAGTGAGCACCAGCTCCGAACCAACTAAAGCACCAACTCCAGACTTACAAAGCACCAACTTCAGTAACATAGAACACTTGATACATAACACATTTTGGCAAAAACACTATCCAAAACCTAAAATCATTCTGATCAAACTCTTAACTTATTTGCAATGAAACATGTAGCCTTTCTCATTTCATAACATTCTTCAGAACTCATAATTATTCAAAAGCATACAAAGTCAAACTCCTCTTAATCATTTATCACATCAACGAACAGATGAATCCTTGCAAAATCAAGCTTGTCAAAACAAAAGAAACTTATATCAATGCATCAAAGAATTGATTCTTAACTGAAAACAGAGGACCTTCTAAATCAAGATAAATACTCCAAGACTGATAGAAGTTCGAACTTTTAAAGCAAACTACTCAAATAATATAAAATGCCCGACACCCCCTTTCTGTCACCTAACCTACATAAACTCTTTTCTGATTTCACATACACTACTCCTTGCAAGAGAAAATTAACCTTGCTCGACTTCCTCACATACATAAATCCTTTTTAGCGACCTCACTGATCCAATCTTCATAAAAGTATATCACCAAAGACCATGCGACTCTCTTCAAAAATCATCTTCAAAAATGTGAACCCAGATATGTTTATCTTATTTCACTCAGCACACACTGTTTGGCCCATTACAAAAATAATGTTGAAGACTGGACAAAAACCGTAGCACACCCTTCACACACTATATCAATCTAAATTAACAGTCAAAAAATCCTTTTTAAAAAATAACACCATCAACGTACTTAGCATAACACCATTTTCTGATGCACTAAAAAGACCCGATTTTTTTGTATAGCGGCTGCACACTCACACGATGCTTAGAAAGAAAAGCTCGATATGCACTACCATTGAGCTATAGGCCAAAAACAATTTTCAAAAAGAATTGCAACTCCAACTTTCGTTACACAAAAAATTTCATTATCGCATAAGACTCACATCCAATGAAAAAACCCGAACGAAGTGTCTCTGAGACTTTTCTCTCACACAACCCCATAAAGAATATGCGATGCAAAAGTTCTTTTAAAAATCACACTTTTCCAACATGTCGCCAGCGGCTTGAATAATATTAGAACCAAATGTAATTCACTTTTTTTCACCAAATCACTAGGCTAAAAATAACGATAGCAATAAAAATGAAGATTAGCCACGACAGGGTCAGCTCAAGCTTTAAAAAAGATTCTGCCACATATAAGAAGTGTCCAAAAAAAATAAGTGAATAATAATCATGACTTGCAAAGAATGCGAGACTTTTCTATCATCTGTAAACCCATCCGAACTCACACATAAAACCTATTCCTGAATAAAATCTAAAGCCATAAAATATAAGCCGCCTGAAATAAACTCTCGATAATCATGTCTGTAACTGTTGCTTAAAAAAAGAATCGGGTCAAAATATTAAGCCGCCACCATATTCATTTACGCCAAGGATAATATTGAATCACTGAGAATTGTGGTGCATTTGAAACCGCCACTTATAAAAGCAGATACATTTTTTCCTTATAACTTATTATCGAGCTTGTCCTTTATTTTATACGAGTGGCTTATTGAGCATGCACCAAATGCCAAAACTTAGTAAATTGTGTTTTAGGATGCCACGAAGGCATACACAAGGCATTCATAGCCTCCACGTAGGAATGCTTTTAATCATTTCAAGCCGCCCTCTAATATTTCCATCAAAAGAAAATAAGGACTCCAATACCATTCATTTTTCATGCATCTCAAAATGACCACTCCCATTTTCTGAAGCCACCATACACCAACAAGCCATCACTTAAAAATAATCGAGTTAGAGGAAATAAAATATTAAACCGCCTCACAATGTTTCCATTAGATAAATTATAACCAAAAGCTGCCTCAAATAAAGAAATTTTGCTTCTTAAAAAGGTCGACCTCAAAGACAATTCAACATAGACTAAAGTGGCACATGAGCTGACAAACAAATCTGATATGGCAAAGGATTTGCTGATGAAGTAGACAACCAACCAGCTCAAGCAGACAACCAACCAGCTCAAGCAAACAACCAAGTAGCTCAAACACTCAAGCAAGCAGCTCAAATAGACTAGCAAGTAGCTTAAGCAAGCAGGTAGGTAGCTGAAGCACGCAAGCAACCAACTCAACCATGCAACCAAGTAGCTCAAGCAACTCAAGGACATAAGCAAATAGCTCACACCTTGACATCAATGACAAAATATACTAACAATCATTGAAAAAAATTGGAAAAATATCAGGAACCCAAAAAAATGCAGCAAAAATTTTAAAAGAGAGAAATATTGCTTGAAGGTTTTTGGATTCGATTGTGTAAATATTTTTGCATCAACATTTCGGATCACACTCCATGATTCTTCATGATTCTTATCCTTGTGCTCTCATTTTCATCCTGATGATGGATCACGAAGTGTGATCCGAAACGTTGATGCAAAAATATTTACACAATCGAATCCAAAAACCTTCAAGCAATATCATTATGGATTGTGGAAAGCTGTTATCCTTAAGAGAGAAATAGTTGATGTATTTTACATTTAAAGCCATCCTAATTACAAAGAGAGTGAGAGTGAAAGTAAACAAGAGTGTAAATCATGAATTTAAATATGAATTTTTCTCATGAGATCACCGATTGCGGATAATTGTAATATAAATGTCTATGACTGTTAATAAATAATTCTACCAGAATTATAATGAACCTTTCATGCAACAAAAAGCAACTAAAGGAAATATGACTCATTAACTCTGCTGTTCTTCTTAACTATCAAATCGAAAAGAATAAACTATACACAAAATAGTAACTACAGTTGACAACAAAAGACCTAACCTCTTAAAATACCTCTTAAGTTTACAGCAGAGACAACATTCATGCCTGGCATTTCAGGACAGCAATGTCCTGTCTTAACAACATTTCATATTAATCACTTTGATCAGCAATATTTCCTATAATGTTGACAGCAGTATTGATACCCTTATTAATTGATCACAGCATAGTTTGCGGACTCGGCCGACTCGCCGCGGACTCGGGAGTCCCTACCCTGGCCGAGTCCACTCGCCGCGGACTCGGGAGTCGAGTCCAGGCGAGTCCTGGGTCGGGACTCCCGAGTCCAACCCCAGGACTCGGCCGAGTCCTGAGGTCGGACTCGGGAGTCCCGACCCAGGACTCTCCTGCGCGGCTGAGTCCAAAAACGGGTTAAAACCCACGTTTTTTTTAGCTTTTTTTTTCATTTTTTGACTGTCACTCTTGAAAACCAGGTCTGCAAATTGCTTTGGGATTGATAGAAGAAGGGAGAACGAACCAAAAAGGTCAAAATAGAGCAAGGTAAGTGATCTAACACTGCTTTTTGTTTGTTTTCTTCAATTTTTTTGCATTGCAAATTTAAAAAATCAAGAAAAAAAGGGGAATGCTGCCAATTTTTTTTCTATTTTTTAATAGCCTAATTCTTATTGTTTCTACTTTCTGCCTTGTTTTGCATTTTTTTTCGTTTGCAATCTTTTTTTGAGTCTCTTTTCAATCACATTTATATAACTTTTTTGACAACCCTAGCTGATTTTTTTTTTCATTTTGAACTTGAAACAGCAATGTCGTCTTCAAATCCAAAGGGAGTAAAAAAAGACCCTGCATGGAAGTATGCAATTCCAGGAAATAAAAAAGGTGAATTGACATGTCATGAATGCAACAAATGGATGACAGGAGGAATAAACAGATTAAAATACCACCTTGCTAGAATCCCTGGGCAAAATGTGGAGGGATGCAAGAATACTACTCCTGAGATCATTAGAGAGATGAAGGCCCTTCTTGCTGAATATGAGCTTAAGAAAGAGGAAAGACAAAAAACAAAAGATGCCCTAACATCAGTGATGAGTGGATCTCAATCCCAATCTGCACCCTCTATGCCCCATGGTGTTGCAAGTCCAAGCTTCCGTGCTCCACATTCATCTTTTGGTGAGAGTCCTGATGGTTCCTTTTCTACTGCTAGTCAGGGTCCTTCATCAGGACCAAATTATTTTATTCCACGTAATGTTCCAGGAGCACAACCTTCACTTGAAGGTACGGGTTGGAATAAAGAAAAGCATCAAGAAGCTAGGATGGCTGCTGCAAACTTTTGGTACTACAATAATCTACCTTTCAATGTTGCAAACAGCCCATATTGGGAAGGTTTGGTTAATGCCCTTACAGTTGCAGGAAAGGGGTTTAAGACCCCATCATCTAAAGATTTGAGTGGGCCATTGCTAGAGGAAGCTGTAAAGAATACACGGCTTGTGGTTGATGAGCAAAAAAAATTTTGGCGAAGAAAAGGTTGCAGCATTTTATCTGATGGGTGGACAGATGGACGAAATAGAACTCTCCTTAACTTTTTAGTGGCCTCTAATGGTGGATTGGTGTTTCTAAAATCAATAGATGCCTCCCATGAAGTTAAAAATGCTGAGACTTTATGCAATCTATTAGATGGGGTGGTCCAGGAGGTTGGAGTTGATAATGTTGTCCAAATCATCACGGACAACGCAGCTGCATATGTAGCTGCAGGTAGACTACTTATGGAGAGGTATCCCACAATTGCATGG
Organism: Sequoia sempervirens; assembly: GCA_007258455.2. Lineage (NCBI taxonomy): Eukaryota > Viridiplantae > Streptophyta > Pinopsida > Cupressales > Cupressaceae > Sequoia > Sequoia sempervirens. The sequence goes on from VDFB02341857.1 coordinate 63,179, forward strand.
TCTCCATGTGCTGCACATTCCTTAGACCTATTGCTAGAGGACATTGGGAAGATTTCATGGGTCAAAAGTGTGGTTGAAGATGCAAAAAGTGTTACAAAATTTATCTACAACCATACTTGGGTGCTTTCTTTGATGAGGAAATTTACAAATGGCAAGGACCTTGTGCGACCTGGAGTGACACGATTTGCTAGCCACTTCCTCACATTGCAAAGCATTCTTGGTGCCATTAATCATCTCAAACAAATGTTCGTGTCTGATGCTTGGAAGGAGTCCTCATTTTCCAATAGACCTGAAGGGGAGAGGATTGTTGCCATAGTTTTTGATGAGACATTCATCAAAAATGGAGAGGAGTTGATGGGGGTAAGTAGCAATCACACAAAAATAAATTATACATGATAATCTATTTGCTGTTTTTTTTTTTGAGGGGTTAATTTTGTTATGATTTAACATTTGTTTTCATTTTTTTAGGTGACAGAACCTTTGGTGAGGGTTCTTCGTATGGTGGATGGAGATGGCATGCCAATGGGGTTCATCTATGAGGCCATGGATAGGGCCAAAGAGGCCATATCACGTTACTATGGCGGAAACAAAAAGAAATATGAAATCATATGGCGCATCATTGATCGGAGATGGACACACCAACTCCACCAGCCGATCCATGCCTTTGCCTACTTCTTGAATCCGAAGTTCTACTTCTCGGACACATTTAAGGCGGATGAGGAGGTCATGGAAGGTCTTGTCATATGCATTGATAGGATGGTGCCTGATCCTGAGCTGAGAGATAAAGTGCTTGATGAGTTGGAGGTGAGATTTGTTACATCTTATTTATGAATTTGCAATGTTGAGCCTTGACTATCTATGAATTTTCTATATTTGATTTACTTTTTCTTTTATCTATTCAAGGTCTACAAAGGTGCAGAGGGGAGACTCTTTTCCTCCCAACAAGCAATTGAAAGGAGAGGAAAACAACAACCAGGTAAAAAATGAAATTAGAAACTTGATTCTTACATATAGATTGTTTAAAGTTTTAAACTTTACTTTATTCTTATTTCTTAATACTTATATTTTTTAAACATGTTTTTGTAGATCTATGGTGGGAGAACTATGGTGCTAGCACACCAAATCTTCAAAAGCTAGCCATACGTGTCTTGTCACAGCCATGCAGTGCTTCTGGGTGTGAACGGAATTGGAGTTTATTTGAGAACATTCACACAAAGAAGAGGAATAGGTTGACTCAGCAGCGCCTAAATGATTTAGTTTTTGTTCGATACAACCTTCGCCTTCGAACTAGAAAGGTGGAGGGTGTTTCACATGAGTCCATCGACTTGGATGACATTGATCCATATGGTGAATGGACTATTGATGAACAAAATGATGAGGCTGATGTCTTCCTTACTGATGAGGATCTTGCTGAATTAGAGAGAGCAGCAGCAGAAGAAGCAGCAAGATTGGATGCCATGGAGGACGATGAAGACACATTCGAATATCATGTTTCCCCTTCTCGATCTCCTAGTCCTCGTTTGGATACTATAGCACGGGCACCTTCTAGTTCTAGGCCTCCAAAATTGAGTACCATTGGGAGGGGAAAAAGGAAGATGTAGATTATATGTGGTTGTTAATGTTTTCCTCTTTTTGACATGATTATATGTAAACATTTATAAATTTATGATGCTGTTCTACATTGAAACTATGAGTATTTGATGACTATGAATGATGAAATTTCAATTATTGAGTGTTTGATGATCATATGACATGTGTAATCTTTGAATTATAAGTGTTTGATAATCAAATTAGGCTCTTATGTTCTCTAAATGCATTAATTTGTTCTTGTTTTTTTGTAAAACTACGGTTTTTTGCCGAGTCCTAACCGAGTCTTTTCCCGAGTCCCGAGTCCGAGTCATATTTTTGGGCTGCCGAGTCCGCGGCGAGTCCGAGTTTTCCAACTATGGATCACAGTACTTATAAGGATGCTACTGCACACCATACTGCCCGAGACCTCAATGGCAGCGTTGCGCCCAAACCCCCAAGAGGAATGCTGCCCCCCAACCCCATCAAGGTCTCCACTCCCAAACCCGTACCCAAACCCATACCAAGACCAACAACTTAGCTTTCAGCATAGAAGTCCATATGTCTTTAGAGGTTGAACTTGTTTTTTGGTCTATGATATATATTAAACTCAAATTTTGATTTATATATGATGAAATTCACTAATATGTTCTACAAATTCAATATATATGTGTGTTTTTGAATAATGTTTTTTAAGATTTACGTATTTTCAAATGTTCGATAAATTTGCCGAGTTATTGCCAAGTTCTTCCCCAAGTTTTTGCCGATTCTTGAGTTTTTAAAAATTTCAGGCCTACCAAGTTATTGTTGAGTCAGAGTTTTTCAACTATGAATAGAACTATTACATCCATTGCTCATAATGCTTTCCTTAAGCTTGGACAATCTTTTAGTGCAAAATCCTCTTAGCAACACCATTGCACCTTGAACCATCATGTAGCTTTCTTTGGTAAATATTACCCATACATCTACAAAACCTCAAAGGAAATTTTAAAACTTTCATCTTTAAACGTCACCAAGAACATGCCACATCATATGATTTTATATGACAGGTCGTTTCCTATGGAGACATCACCTCAATTATTGAAGGGAAATATGAAACAATTTCCTACTTATGAGGAAGATGTCACAAGTTATCTGATCTATGCGAATTCCAGTAACATTCCAACATAGTAACAACACTAATGAAATAGCAAGAATAAAAAAAGCATAAGAGAGTGAAAGGGACACTGATATGCCCTAGGAAAATCTTCGAGAAAAAACCTAGCCTCCAAAGCACTAAAACCAATATATTGTGTGTTGACTCTCATTGAATTCTCAATTCAGCTCTACTATTATATAATAAGGTTTTGTAATGTCTATGATGAATGCCTTATCATTTAAATATTTGAAATTGCCTATATTTTTAAATATTCTTTATTTTTTAACTGCCATCCCCTACTGTCCACTAAAAAATGGCCTTCTAGAAAAGTTGTCCCAGAAATGCATCCCCCATCCCCTGCCATCACCATCTTAGAAACTTGGTAGAACATTAAACATAGGTTACAGTAAATAAAACTGCTGCAACTGCAAAGATTTCCTAAATGAATTGCTATATGCACATTGTGAACCAAAACTTTTTTTTGTTTTATGCCAATAATACATGTTCGGTAGTGGCCCAAATCTATCTTTTAGGCAGTTGGCCCTTCAACACATGTTTTTGGATTGTAAGTCCTTTCTATATAGTGACCTAATGTTGATGCTTACAATTTCAATGACTGTATTTGTGTATACTTTTATACCGCTCGTGGATAGTTTGGACTTGCATCTTCTGTGTGGGCTCACAAAGAATCAATTATTGCCATTTCCTTTTTCTTGTGCACTGATTACAAAATTAGCTACTTCATGAAATCAAATTTACAACCAAAAGAAATGATTGAATCAGATTTAAAGGGTAAATTTGTTTAAAGTTTACAGGCTTTAATGCAAATGCAAATTTTAGCTGAAGGAAATAATAGTAGTAAGACAATTAGATATATAAACGTTGTCAAATGTATAAAATAATCATAAAATATGAAATACATGGCATCAAATGTTAACATATATCAAAACAAAAGCTACAAGTCTATGGCTCAGAGGAGCCTGCATCACTTAACATCAACCCTCCTGCATAGGCATCTAAAATAGGCCCTGGATGATGATGCAACCATCATCTCTACCTATGTCTCAAACTCAGTGGCGCCCAAACTAGCATCCAAGGTGTCTCCCCGTGCTCCATCCTCCTCTGCCATGGCTACTGCCTCTGCCTCTCGATCTACCTAGTCGACCCAATCAAGGTCCTCATCGCTAAAGACAAGATCCTCAACCTTAATGATCCAATCTGATTGTGGATCAACCTCCTCCAACGTGATGGGTGACAATTCAGTACCCAATATTTATCTATGGCGAAGGCACAGGTTGTAATGAACATAAACCAGATCATTCAACCTCTACACTGACAATTTGTTGCGCTTCATGGAGTGTATGTGCTCAAACCTACTCCAATTGTACTCACAACCAAAGGCATTGCATGGTTGGCTCAACACTCGAACCACAACCCTCTAAAGATTTGGTACTTTAGCACCGAATCTCTCACACCATGCATCTGAGATTTGAAAAATAAAAAAATCAATCTCATTGTTCAACTTTAAGTTTCAATATTTAATAGTAATATAAAAAAAGGAAAAGTGTTAATTTTTCAACTATTATGTTCTTAATAAATTTTTACCTGGCTGCAATGTCGATCAAGTAGCCTTGCATATATCTCTTGCAAAGAGATCTCCTTGTGCAAGTCTGAAAATCTCAATCTCGACAACAATTTGTGCTCGAACATGAGAATTAGACATCTGCTCGATGATTGTGGGCAGAATTGGAATGTTGGATTGAGAAAATATGTTGCTACGTGTAGGGGCTTGTAAAGCTAGAGGTGCCATCATCTATCAATGACCTCCCAAATGGGGCGATACTTATCATCAACTCCCCCATAAATGGATCTAATGGCCTCTTTGGCTCTATCCATGCCCTCATATATGTAGCCTATTGCATGCTTCTCCCCATCAGCAACTCGTAATAGAACCACTAAAAGCTCTATGAACTGCAATTATTATGAAACATTGGCAGAAGTAAGAATCAGCAAAAATAAGCAAATAAAATAAAAATAAGAATGAAAATATAATGTAGAATTAGTAGGGGTGGAGGCCCTAGTTCAATTGGCTAAATCTTTCTTGTTGCAAGAGGTTGGTCATGAGGTCTAGTCTCCCCCACCCCCATGGTACTAGAGGGCGTGTTGCGCGAGCGTCGCTGATCATGTTAAAAAGTTTACCAGGTGCACTACAGTTTATAGGGGGTCGTGCTACCCGATTCCTGCAGTCTAAAAAAATAAATAAATAAATAATGTAGAATTAGTAAACTAATTACTAATTACATTTACCTTGAAGATCTCCACGGTAGATACCCAAAAGCCATGCTCATCAAAAATCCAATTTGAGACTTCATCCCCTGCATTTGTCTTAGTATATGTTGAGGAAGTCCACTCCTCACTAACAAACAACAGCCTCAAAGCTCCCTTTGACTACAACAAGGATTGTAGAGTGATGAAATTGGTAGCAAAGCGGGTTATCTCAGGGCGAGCCAACTCCTCCTACCTCGTGTATTGCCTCATAAAGTTGAGGACCCATGTGTGATTATATATTAACTTACAAATGTTCTTTGTGGTCTCCACACATGCTTTGATCTAGGCAATCTTGCCAAGATCCTTCAATATGAGGTCAAGGCAATGAGCGGCACAAGGTGTCCAAAACAATGATGGGTGCCTATCCATCAGTAGTCTACCTACAGCAACATAATTTGCTGCATTATCCATGGCTACTTGCACCACATTCTCCTCCCCTACCTTAGCCAAGACACCCTCCAAAGCCTCGCAAAGGAATTCAGCATTTTTGGTGTTCTCGGATGCATCAATAGATTTGATGAACACAGTACCACCTGAAAAAGAAACAAAATCAATGAATCAATAAAACATAAATTAAAAATCTTGATTGCTAATCGCTAAATCAGTGCATTTAGGAAGTAAAATATTTACCTGAAGAAGAAACAAGAAAATTGCGCAATGTCCTGTTTCTTCTATCGGTCCAACCATCAGTCATGATGGTGCAACCCTTCTTCCTCCAAATGTCTCGTTGCTCCTCTATTGCGGCTTTCATATCAGCCACCTTTTGGGACAAAATGGGACCCCTTATCTCTTCACCATTAAGGGCTTTGAACCCCGCCCCACAAACAGTAATTGCATCAACCATATTTTGCCAATATGGAGACCTAACACAAATAAATTAAATAAGTATTGAAAAATGTACAATTTCAATTTGAATTCAACATAGCTCTAAAAATAAATCTTCAAGAGACAAAGAATCAACTATCAAGCTATATATTTCAAAACAAAACAAAAAGAAGAATTACCTGGCTGCATGAAATGGAATGTCACAATAGAACCAAAAATCTCCAATTGCACTTTTGGCTACATCATGTTTATCCTTGTTCCAACCCATGCTCTCAAGTGACGGTTGGAAGCCCAAAGTAGTGCGTGGCAAAATATATGAATCCAACCTATATGCACGAACTCTAGGTCCAATGCTAACGCTGCCACTACCATTGCCACTAGCACTACCAACAACCGAAAGTGGAGGAAATGGAGGCATGGAAGAAGAAGTATCTCCAATTCCACCTATGGCTGCCATCTCCTCTCTTTGTCTCTTTTTTAATTCTTTTTGCTACTCAAAGGTTTCCAATTGCACTTGCACTTCACGCATAACCTCAGGAGTGCATGGATTAGCATCATGGCCTGGTATACATGCAAGGTGGTATTTCAATATATTAATGCCTCCCCCAAGCATGGTTGTTTTGCAATGAAAACATGTCACCTCTCCTTTCTTTTGCCCAGGGGTAATAATGGCATGTTTCCAACAAAGGCCCTTTCTATTTTGAGACATTGTGAATGTGATAGGGACAATTTATAGATATAAACAATGCTGCAATAACACAAATTAAAAAAAATTACATTCAAAATTTATAATTAAACTAATATTAAACAACCTAGGGTTTGCCACTATAAAACTTTTTTTTTACATAAACACCTAGGGCTTGTTCAACAAAAAACTTAAACACACCTAGGGTTTGTAACTTGTTCTTTGTTTCACTAAAACAAAATAGAGAAAAGAAAGAAGAAATAAAGAAGAGAAATGAAGTTTCGGTTTAAAAAAACAAAAAAACCATCAAAATTCAAACATACCTCTTAAATCTTCTTTGAAATCAATGGAAATCTCTTTCCAAACCCTTGTAGACTCCTCTAGATGCACCAAGATCACCTACAAACCTGCTCAAATGCAATTCAACAACTAGTTTGTGCTATCTTCTTGCCAGTTTTCCTTCAATGCAAATATATTTTGGCTCTAATCTCTCTTTTTTCTTTCTTCCTTGGCTTGAAAATAAAATGAAGTGTCTTTTGGAGGTATAGAGGCAAATATAAAACCAAAAAGAAAAAAAGAAAGTGCTTTTAAGTGCGTTTTTTTTATGTTTTTGGCATGTGCTACCGTGACCAAGTCTAGGGGTCAGGACTCACCCAGACCCGGCGAGTCTGGCAAGTACCCGGCTCCCGAGCATGCTGAACCTGCCAACCATCACCTGCCTCGCAACTCACCAAGTTTTAGTGATTCTTGGCGATTCTTGGAACTATGGAACTTGAACCCATGGCAAGGAAAAAGAATAATTAATTAGTTTGAGAGACATTAGGATATTATAAAATATCTTGATGGTAAAATGCCATAAGTTAAATCCTAAAATCAATTATAAATTCTAAATTAATAGGATGGAAAGATAAGATTTTATATATAACAACAAAGAAACAACTTGAAGGAATAGGAAAGAGACTCAATCATAAAACAACCGATGGAGTCATGTTAAATCATGTCAAATCCCAAACCCCCTTTATCGCATCAACTTATGGCAACTTAGACAAGTCTACCTCCATTGCAGTTCTTGGGGATGGATATGGAGGAAAGACAAGCAGCATTGTATATGGCTCAAGGAATGGTATAGCAGGTTAAAATCTAATAGGTAGAGACCAATCTTATATTCCATTGAGGAAGGGAAGAGTACTATTGTGCAACGAAATCCCATCATAGGATATGCCATTGTAAAGAAATTAATAATTCCGTTGGAAACATCATAGGACAACAATGATCTAAGGCAGGTTCTCTTGATTTTAAACATTGCCCTTGGCTGCATATATCAGGCCCTCGGCTTATTCAACTTTGAAAATCTTTTACATATTATCTTTTATAATACTAAACCATGAAAACAAATACTATATGTCTGATTCAGAACTTTGAGAGGAGGAAGATTTGTTTATGTATTTAAATCGCTCAGGTAAGAAATATGGCGCCCACAAATAAGAACATGTTAAAGTTAAACAATGGAATGGGAGAGAAAATGCACAAAAGATGCATCTATGGCGCCCACAAATAAGAACATGTTAAACGATGGAATGGGAGAGAAAACGCACAAAAGATGCATCCCCATGGATGGTGATGATCAAATCTGTTCTATCTGCTGGATCCTTGGTTACAAGCAACGAACATTTTGGATTAGCCAGCAGATCCTGCAATCACCAATGCATGTGAAGGACTACAGGCATATCTGATAACAATGCCAATGAAAGCTTGTAAGTTGTAAACTCAACATGATCTCATTTACCATCCGAGTTTTAAAAATTGAAATTAGAGTACCCAAAAGCAGATGCATACATTTAGATGAAATTATACCAACAAATCAAAATCAATTAATTATATTATAAACCTTAGTATGAATTGCAAGGCTGCTAACTGCTAGTATTGGACACCCATCTTCACTGGAAGCAAAATCAACTATTGATCCTGATGGATAGCCATCATATTTCTGCATCCAGAGAAGAAAATTGCAAGGGATATCAGTGTAAGGAGAGAATCAAAAATTAAAAATAATACATTGAAAAATTTAATAACTTAAAAGAAAAATAAAATCAAAACTTGGAGCACGAATAAGTCGGCCCAATCAGACAACCTGTAGCTCATCTGGACTGTATAATAAAGTAAATTTAGGTTCTAATCATTAATTTACACTCCGTTCAAATTGAGAAAGGGAATATCATATCTATAGAACTAGAAACAATGCAAGAATATCCTAAGAATCTAAAATTCATAAACATGATAACTACATGGACTACAAACAATTGTGAAGTATATTCTAAGAGATCTATCACAAAGTCTCTCCTTGATTTGACTACCTGTGTGAGCTCAGTGCACCATCTTATGAAGCAACTAATAATAATGCCATTAGAGAAATGAAAAAATAAGGAAATGCACAAACAATCATGATGTGAAGTTCGTATAACTGTAAGAATGTTTTAACTTTTAAGAGACTTCCAACAATTTTAAATAAATCCATATCCGGAATTAAACTAATTCAGAACCCTACATGCCATTATAGGATCCTTTTTCTAATCTTACCTTGGAACTTAAACTAAGCATATGGGATAACAACAATCAAGAGAAGCAAAAACCAATTTGGACTCTCCAAGTGGGCTTAAAGCAATAATATTCATGGGGAAAACATATATAAAACAGCATAGAAAACATGTAGTAGACACCTAAAATGCATACATGCATTCTGCTGTCATCACACCAGATCTACCCCACATATGGACGCATAAATTGCATTTCCGCCATCATCACACCTAATCTACCCCACACATCCACTTCTAACACTAAATAACTTCAATCATTCTTCTAACATTAATTAAATTCATTCTAACTATTCAATTAACCAATCTAACCTTTCTTCCAACATTAATTGAATAAATTATCTTTATTTATTCAATTAATTGAACCTATTAAGCCTTTCTTCTAAAGTTCAAACCTTAATTGAATAAATCACATATATTTTATCGATTCAATCATTTCCCCAACATTCTCCCATAAATTAAATAAATACACCAATATTTATTTTATTTATTTAATTCCTCTCAAATCTCCCTCATCATTAGTTGAATAAACAAATCAAGTTTAGTCAACTAATTAATCATTTGCACATTCCTCCACCACTTTGATTAAAATAATCAAGGTCAATTTGGCACATAGCTTCAAAATCTTGAACATGGCTCCAAGTGCACAAGGCTCCAAAAAGAACCTTTTCAATCTAGAAATTTATCAAGATTTGATCAAATCTCCACCCTCCATCTCTCCTCCATCCTTGCCCTTATCATGTGCACCAATTACATGATGCCACTTGTCATCTTCTCATTATTCCCTACATGGGGATCAACCCTAACCCTCCATCTCACAAGATAGTCTCATTCATCCATCCAACCTATCTAAAATCTATAAATCAAGCAATCCTCAAGACATTTTCAAGGACGAACATTGGATGCAACAAGGTTATGTTGCAGAATTGGGCAGTTAAATTCTACTTTGACCATCAATAATCACTTGGAGCACAACATTTAGGTCATCAAAGGTTTGTGTGGTAAAAAGTGTTTTGCTTTTTGTCATTATCTACCTTTCTTTTGCTCTATCGGAGGTGCATGCTTGATATAGGGTAGGATGTTTGTTTGTTCTGGGGCCGGCCCCCCAATTAGAGTTCCATGGAACTGGGGAAATAGCCATTGATAAAGGGGGTCTAGCCGAACCCCAGCAAGATAAAGCCGTTGGGAGTGATGGAGGCCCTACCCACACCACCCCAGCAGACGCCAGAGGGATCAAGGCAAGGACCTGCACCCCAACCTCACTTTATAACCTACAGGCTCAACTAGAATCCCCACCCAACCCCAAGCTTTGTCCTCCATCCTCGCCCCACAATTATGATCCAACCCCACCATCCCCCCTGCCCTTCGGGACCGACCTGGCCCGATTCTATTCGTGGGAGGCGGGTGGGTCGGGAATCAGCCGGGGAGGGAATCAGCCGTGGTTCTCTGGCCCCTGATTCTAGTTAGTTGACAGCCTTCGGCACCGACCATATGGAACTATAATGGGGGGGATTGTTGATGTGTTTTTTATGACCGCACCAACGCAGAATAAAGTTGCCAACGGCTTCCCTATTCTCTCTTGATCAAAGTATTCCGCATGCTAAGATTGCAAGAAAGTTCATGCGTTCAACTCCAAGGTTCCTTTAATGCGAATAGGCTCAGTTTGGCTCGATGTGATTTGCTGGTATTTCAAGGGGACTTACAGAATTGTTCGGCAGTGGAGAAAGGGATTCAAATGCTCGAAAGATTTATCTATGAAGTGCGGGTTTCCTATTCTAACCAGAAAGTACTGAATTGAAAAGGGTGTAGGGCCTAAGAAGTTTATGTTCTATTCTAAATGCAGGATATGTGGAGCTTCACTTCAATAGACTTCAACCGGATTTCACCTAGCCTCCGTCGGACAGCCTCAGCAAAATCGGTGCAATCTTCAAGGGGAATAGCAAAAGATGTTCAAATTATGACTTAACATGCATACACCATCACAACGACGCATATAAGCATATAAATCACAACTGAAGTTAAACTCAAGGTAATGTCCAGTTGACCACACAAGGCGAACTTATCATCAACAAGCCGCTAGTGGTATGGAATAAAGCGAAGCTATCTTAGTAAAACACCACACACCAAAGTAAGCTACTTGCATGAAATTAAGCTACTTGGATACGAAAGGAAGAAGAAACCTTGCTAGCATTTCATGACAAGACGAATTCCATCATCAATGAAAAGATCTATTATCATAAAATGTGTTACACAACAATTTCCTCAAAAGTTTTCAAAGGGAAAACTTTCTTTCTTCTCCAAACTACACTATCAATCTACTTCTAAGCTACTCTAAGCTGTCCCTCTACTCTAATTCTACCCTGATCCTCTCTACTGTCTACTTTCTAATGAGTTACAAATGAGGGGGACTCCCCCTTTATATAGCTAGCCAAGTCCCAAAAGACGGCTAGGGTTACAATCAATAGAGTGGCCAGAATCGTGCCACCTCAGCCCTAAACAATATTTGCCCTAAAAACTGCCACAAAGGAGAGTGGGGTAATAAATGCGCTATAATGTCCACCATCATCCTTCTAGAAGATTCCATCTTTGAAATGCGTTCACACTGCCCTTGATCTTCCTTCTTGACTTTGTTCTTTGACTTCTTCCACTTAAGGATCTTCATCTTTGTCACTTGAATTAACACTTAGCCAATTTCTTGCAACTTTTTCTTTCTTCATGTGAAACTCATCTTCATCGTGCTTCACCACTTCCAGACATCGTGCTCAGGCTTCAACGTTCCTCCTGCAAAACAAGCAAGGAGAAGGGGATCAGATCATTTCATAATATAAATTCAACTTACTCACCTGATTCTAGCACTTTGATCTTCAAGGGCTCATCGTTTTCACTAGCCAACTTTTGCTTTCTTCATGATTCCTCATGCCTTAGCCAAATTTTGATCCATCTTCTTCAAAGGCGTATCATCCCTTTGACAGTATCAACTTCAACTGCATCTTCAAGAAATTCATTTCACCTGCTGGAGCTCTGACAACCTTGATTTTATCCACCTCTGGCTCAAGGAAACTATCTTCACGAAGGATTTTCACCTTGAAGACACATTTTATTCACATTTGCCTTAGAAAATTTTCACATCTCCCTTAGGAAATTCATCAACCTGGCGCCCCATCAAAAATCTTCACCTCAGAATCCTCGGCAAGCTGTGGAAGACCTTAAAATCCACTCCTCATCGATAAACTTCGATACCCAGAAGAAAATTTTCTCCAGAATGCATCGAACCCATGGGTCCACAACGAACGGGTTCATTTTATTTTTCTTGAATTTTGAACCTTAGAAAATTATTTCCCTGTGAAATTTAAATTCGTTCTTCGATCTTCTCTGAGAATTTTGCTCTGACTTGGAAAATTTTTATCAATCCCGTGAAGCTGGCAGTCACTGACTTCACCTGTGGCAACTCATCACCTTTGAAAGATTTTCTAACACTTCACCACCTTTCCAGACTTAGGCATTTTTCTCCAAGAGAGAAAATATTTGTGCCTTAGAAAATTTGAATCACTTCGAGAATTTTGCCTTAAGAAATTTTATATCCAACTCAATCACCTTGCCTGTGAAAATATCAACTCTACCAAGAAAATTTTCATGAAGGCGCCTAGCACATTTTTATTTTTCTAGCCACCACTTTGCATTTTACTCGACACAGAAAAACATTTATTTGAAGCTCAAACACCCTAGGAATATTTTATTTTTCTTCACTTAACATCTTAGGCGCGTTTTATATTTATCCTTGCCTTAGGAAATTTTTATCACACTTCACACGCCTTAGATAAATTTTCTAACACTTCATGACACTTATCACCCTTGGCGCATATGAGGCTAGGAGAGGAAATTTCAAAAATCACGCCTAGGCAACACATCTTGCAATATTCTCTAACACATCACCTTAGGCACATTTGAGCTTGATGGAGGATAACGCCTTGGAGTATTCACTTGCCTTTTACCACGCCTTGGAATATTTTTTTAACTACCTTTCACCTCACTTACCAGCTTGCATTTACCTTTACCATCCTAACTTGGGCGCATTTGAGACATAGAGGAGGATGGGCGCATTTTGCATATACAAGAGGATGAAGTCTTTAACGCCTTTGACCACCTTGGAATATTCCCCATCTTGTTTTTGTCTTTACTTGCCCTTATTTGGGCGCATTTCTTATGTGGAGGAGGATAACTTTTTAACGCCTTTCCTTGTGACTTTTCAGCTTCTATTTTTTTGTCTTCACTTGCATGCATTTGGGCGCATTTTGGCCCTTGAGGAGGATGAAAACATTTGACTAGTTTGACTTTATCCAGCTTATGCTTGCATGGGGCGCATTTGAGGTGTGGAGAAGGACGAATTTTACTTAGAAACTTTCACAACTTCCCTCCTTCTCCTTGGGCACATTTTAGCATGGCAGGAGGATGAAATTCGTTGACTTTCCTTGACCTTTTCTTCTTGTTAACTCCTTGGGCGCATTTTAGCAGTGGAGGTGGATGAGAGTTGTTTGACTTCCTTTTGACCCATTTGCTTTTGGGCGCATTTCACCATAGGAGGAGGACGAGTTTGCCTTAGAATTTTTTTATGCTTCTTGCTAGCATGTGGGCGCATTTTTCCATAGCTGCAGGATTGAAGTTCTAGACTTAGAACTTTTTCATCGTTTTTGCCAGCTTCTCATACCCTGCTATTTATAGTAAACCTTCTCATTTTTGCACTTCTGAAGATTGGATCAACTGGAAATTTTGAACGTAGCATCCTCATAGCTCTATTGTCCTGTCGACACCGCCATTTTAGCTGACCTGCTATTTTTAGCCCGCTTCTGAAGGTGGTTTACTATAAATAGTAACCTCATGTTTCTGATAGCTCCATTGCTCCGATCGAGTTGAAATTTTAATGAGGCGCTCCTCACCACGTGACCTTACTGCCGACACTGACGCATGCAACTGATTTACTATTTTTAGCATGTTTCCAATCTGACTTACTATAAATAGTAAGTGCTCCGATCGACTTGAAATTTCACCAGTAGATAGCCTGAAGAACGCTGATCGCAGTGGTTTACATCGGATTTTGAAGATTTTGACTTTTGATGCCTATTTTTAGGCTCCGAAGCTGGAAACCCTAGTTTGCATTGCATGCGTATCAAATGGTATCTGTTTGCTCTCGTTTCTGTGGCACTGCGATCAGCTCGTAAATCTGAACTGCTGGGTGGCGGCTGCCGGGACATACCTGCTAAAAATAGCAAGTTCCTTCGGTGAGAATCCTCGTTTGCATGTCACACCATCGCGAAGCTCTCGGAAAACCCATCGGGAATCACGACATGCGAAAAGAAACCTCGACATGCAAACCCTAAAAATAGCCTCGGAAGGTGAATCCGAAAGTGATCATCTCGTCTTGCATGTTACGCATCGAAGGTATCGAAAAACCGAAGGAATATCGGACATGCAAAGAAAATCTCGCATCACGGACCACGAAATTGGGCCGGTTGCTAAAATAGTAAGTTGTCCGTTTTCGCTCAAATTTGGCATGCAAGCATTCGATGTGCTCGAATAGTGACTGTCGGAATCTCAAAATAGCTGACAAATTGCCTTGAATTTCACACTTACTAAAAATAGTAAGTACCTCAGAATTCGATGAAAATCTGCTGAGAGCCTGCTGGAAGCACACTGACAACAACGTTAAGCTCAATTTTCAATTTATTCACTTCATTTGCCCCTGAATTGGCCAGAAACGATGAAACCCTAATTTTCAGACTTGGTCAATTTTCACTCGCTCCGAAAAGCAGACAGTAGAAAAGAGAGACGACAACAAAAACAAACCAACACCAAACCAAAAGCAAAGCCGAAAATAGGGGGTCCCCATTTGCAATGGGGCGATGTGTGAAAAACATCACAACAGGGATTAGCCGGGATTAACCGTTCCGGAGAACTCCCACCCACCCCCCCTACTATTCTATGGTGGTCGAGAAAGGCCAAATTCTCTACGTAACATGCTATAGGGTGGGAGGGAATCATAGTTCCCTACCTTCCTTAACTAATTTGGATGGATGGTCCGGTTGCCTATAGAATAATGGGACTTCCTTCCCCCCTACTATTTTAAGGGTAGAAAGTTAGGATTGATGTTATACCTTCCTTCCATCCAGTTAGAATATTAGTTAGGACAGTAACTACCGTTCTTGTTGTTGGGGTCCGGCCTTCCTTCCGGTTGTCAACTCGTCCATAGAATTGTAGGGCCATCCAAACATCCAGCTTGCCTTCCTTCCTTCCTGCTGATTGAACCTTCCAACAAGAGGTGAAGGCCTTCCCACACCGGGGCCACCCTGTTACACCCCCGGGCAAGGAAAGGCTTTCACCTCCGATGGCCGGGGAGGACAAGTGACCAGTTTGAGAGGGGGTGTGGGAGGACAAGTGACCAGTTTGATACCATCCTTCCCCGGAGGACAAGTGACCAGTTTGAGAATTGCTTAACCACTAACGATGGCCCAACATCCTTCAACTAGTAGCTGATCCAGGCTTAACCACTAACTAGTAGCTGATCCAGGCTTAACCACTAACTTCCTCACCAGTTTGAGAATTGCTTAACCACTAACCTTCCTCACCAGTTTGAGAATTGCTTAACCACTAACTAGTAGCTGATCCAGTCGATTAAGCCCCACCAGCAGGAGCAGAGGTAAAGGCAGGAGAGACCGGAGCAACCATTGTGGAATGATACCATCCTTCACCCCCGGTGTGGGAAGGCGATCAAGGGCCCTGCTCAAAACCACCCCGGTAGCTGATTAGAAACCTGACTCCACCAGTTACGCGCTATCATGAAACCACCCCGGTAGCTGATTAGAAACCTGACTCCACCAGTTAGGCCCTATCATGAGAGCAACGAAAGCGGAGGATCCAAAGAAAGAAGGAAGTCCCATTATTCTATAGGCAACCGTGGGTGAGGGGAGGAAACTCCATCCCATCCAAATCAATCAGCGAGAAAGGAAGGCAAGCTGTTCTTCCGAGGGTGTATTAGCTGGATTGACTAGATTCTTGAGCTCATGCCCCTATATTATAAGGGCCCATAGAATAGTAGGGGGATAGGGAAGGTTTGTTTCCTATTGTTTTACCTTGTATTTTAGTGTTCACACATGTTTCTAATAAATCTATAGAGAAGAATGCACCACTTCTCAGTATCATCACAACAATAGGACTTGCTAAAGCTCACAAAAATATGACTGATAGACCCAGCTAAACCCCTTTCCCAAACTCACCAACATCAAGACAAATTGGAGTCAACTCGAAATAATAAAATAATAATTGTGTAAAAGAAATATGTAAACAAATATCATTGATGAGGTGTTTATTCACTATCAGGAAGTACAGTTTATATGCTTGTGCCATGCCCTCACTTCCCACTGCCAACAATCTCCCAACACTTTCTATCAGTCATGTGAGCAAGTGTATCAGTGTGAGTCATCTCCTAACACCCCTCCTTAACATGAAAATACATGGAATTGCTCTCAACTTGCTCTTCAAGATTTACAAAAAAGAAAAGCTTTTCCAAGTTATTTAAACTTTCGGTCTTCCATCTTTGATCCCTATGTCCAAAACAGGAACCTATGTTATCTTCTGAAGCTCCATCAAACTGGATCAATCAGGCTACCATCACCTGTGTTGTAGAGGAAGATTCGTCTCTATCTAACTCACCTAGACATCCTACCAATGCTCCATCAGGTTGCCATCACTCACATGATGATAGAATCCTCCTCACCTTGGCAACCATCCATACTGAGCTAACCTAATCCTGTACTCCAACATGATCATACCCTGCTAACACAATAGTAATTCATTATTTCCATCCCCACCTGCATAAAGGCTTCTTCCATCCTTCATCTTTCATTTTCCATAAACCAATGTATCATGCAATACAAGAGCTTGGACCAATATATAGCAAGCCCACATTCAATATGAATTACCCTATGAACTCATAAACCAAAATATAATTTCACAATGTCTGTTATGAACCAAATCTAAAAATTGATCAAAAAATTTGATTCTGAACTCAAGATTGAAATCTGAAATTTCATAAAGATAAATAATGCTCATATCTCTAAATCTATAAGAAAATGAAAATTTAATATTTGGTACAAAAATAGATCTGATCAGTGCAAAGAACAAGAAAGAGAAATTTCCTATTAAGGTATGAATGACAACTCAGGCCAAGAATGCTCCAAGTAATTAGACAAGAAATAGTGTGCCAAGATAGTTCTTACTCTATAATTCCAAAACATGTTCTATTCTAAAGCTTAAAGGTCATTTGTAGTTGCTTTTCCTATCTTTTCCTTTTTCCTTTTACATAAGGGATAAATAACTTGAAATTACTTTTACCCCCTCATTTTTACTGGTATCAGAGCAGTGTAAATCTAAGACCTTCATAAAAACCTATGTGGAAAATGTAAAAAGAAACAAACTAATGAAATAAGAATTACAAAATTAGAAGGTATGTGTTGGGAGCTTTTCAATAATATATGATATGTTATGTTTGGCTAAACTATGAGAAAATAGTACCTTAAACTATTTTCTAGCCTAGAGCTGAACTAGAATTACTCTGAATTAGAGCATGTCCACGTCCTCAATTTGCTTAATCTATGGCCAAATGGAGCAAGTATGGCCAGCTCAAGCCAATATAGTGCATGCTTTGCTGCCGTTTCCTCTATACCTAAAACAGACATTCAAAACAAAATAACACATATATAAGATCAATGCAAGATACAAGACAAATGCAGTCTTTCTTAACACCTAGCAGGAATGCAATAGCCAAAATACTGAAGTAATCAACTGCGTCTTTATGATTATGAATCAAGATATGGACAGAAAATTAATGAGATATACCTCCCTCATGGGTTCTCATTAGCAATTGAAGCTTTAGAACTCTTATGATAAATGTGCAATTATTCATAGCATGCACTGCTGTATCAAATAAAACTACAAATTAGTTTTCTGAAATTTTCAATATTTCTTTCCCTAACCTCACCAGCATTTCAAAAAATGCCAAGGACGACCTACAAATTCAAATCAAGACAACTTCTTGTCATTTTGGGCATCAAATTACATAGGTATTCAAACACAGCTAGAGGACTCTCCTTTCTTAATAGGATTTTCTTCTCAGGGAATTATTTGTATTGTATGGCTTTGTATAATCAATTTGTCTGGGATTTACCCATTTGGGTTAGCCCTTTGTTAGGTTCTTTTCCTTACTATGTCGAATTCAGATTCTCACTTCAGATTTTCAGTTGCTGGTCCCTTTAGCAATCCCAGCTTCTTATATTTTTTTAAGTCCCATTGACCCATTAAGTCATTGATCGACTCTAATATAAATTTTCTATCCTTTTCTTTCTTTCTTAAAACTAAGAGTTTGGAATCCATCCATTAAATCTAGTAAATTGTCCTCGAGGTGAGATTCTTGCTCATTTTAACCAGTGTGACACATAAATGTGGATTTATTGTTATAACGGTTGTTTGTAAATACCAACTATGTTACAAGTCCGATATCTGAGATTTTATCTTCTGCTTATCCTTAAATTTGGTTGTTATAGATTAATTGTTGTAAGGATTGTTTTTAAGACCAAACATGCTGTCAAAGTTCCTATATCTGAGATTTCATGTCTCTAAATTCTGCCTATCCTTAAATTTGGTTGTTATGGATTTATTGTTGTGAGTATTTTTTTAAGTACCAAACATACTGCTAAAGGTCCTATGTCTGACAATCTATGTCTTCTAAATTCCTTCTATCCTTAAATTTGATTGTTATAATTTGTTTTCTATTTCAGATCCATTATATCTATTCAACATCTTGTTCCTAAATCTGATTAATTATGTTTTCTAAATTCTGCCCAGCCTTAAAGTTGACTGTTATAATATTGTTACAAATTTCAGACTCATTATATGTATTCAATATCTTATTGCCATTATTATTTGTATTAAACAACTCTTCTCCCCGAGTCTCTTATAAATCTGCCAGTGGGACATACTTCTGTGTCTGTAGTTAACCCATCAATCATACAATATTATATATGTAGTAAATCTATCAATGGAATATTATTCTTGTCTCTAGGTTTGTAGTTATCCCATTCTCTCCTAGGTCTATAATTTAGCCATAAATAGTATATTATTCTTTTTCTCCTCCAGATCTTTGTTTACCATACAAATTCAGTTCTTTTCACCCCTGGATCAATAGTAAATCTGCCAATGGGATGCAAGTTTCTTCATCCACTGGGTTGAAACAAATATACTAGTGGGATGTTAATCTCTTTTCCCCTTGTCTGTAATAAATCTGCTAGTGGGAAATTATTCCCTTCTCCCTCAGTTCTATAATAGAATTGACAGTGGGATATTGTTTCCTTATTCCTTGGGTCTATACAAGATGCCTTTGGGATGTTATCTTTTCTCCCTTGGTCTGTAATATGTTAAGCAATGTCTCCTTTATTGGAATCATAGTAGCAAGATCTAAATTCAAAAATTCGAGTCCTCATAATGTACATGCAGTAAGACAAAAAGATCTAAATTCCTATGCATTTCTGTTTTCTTTAGAGGACACGCATGCCTATTATCAAACAGGAGTAAAGATTTGACTGCAAAGTAAAGTCAGACCATTCATAGACAACACAGGGCAAATTTCTTGTTGCAAGAAGGAAATTGCAAATTCTGTTCCTCCCTCAGATTTTAAATTTGTTAACAGAAAGGAAGCAGAATTATTGTGGCTTTGATTCAATAAAGATCAGATATTCAAGACCTTACCATGTACAGTGAGACTTCAGATTATCTAAGAGTCTAAATTGTTATGCATTTCTCTGTCTTCTTTAGAGGAAAGTCATTTCAATTATTAACAAAGTTGGAGATTTTATTGCACATGAAGTTGCATCTCTTACAGACAACGGACAAACTGTTTATTGCAAAGAGGAAATTCTAAATTCTGTCTCTACAGTGTATTATCAACAGAAACAGGGCAGGATTACAGTGCCTTTGATACCATAAAAAAATAATTCAAACACACAAATACATCTGAGAGAAATCACCATCCACTAATATATAATGCATTTTGAATTCACAAGTCTATTTATGAGCATAATTTTGTCAAATCTACATTACGAAAAATGTAATTGACAATTCCAAGTAAATGTCCAATAAATCCAGTGTTAAAACTAGAATAATAAAATATGTTCATCAAGCAAAAGTTAGACTCCAACTATGTCCACTCTAGCTATTTATAGAACTAAAATTCAAGAAAATTAATTACTAAGACAGCAGATCTTGAACTCAAAGCTTGTATAACCTGGGAGAAGGTAGAGAGCATGCCACTTGAGCTACAATCAATAAGTGTACGAACCCTTTCAACTGCTGGAAGTTTAGCTGCCATTTTCTGTCAGATAAAATTGTGTAAGATAACCGTCTCTGTATAATGTCTTTGTGAAAACCAACAGTTTCTAATGCAGGTTATTATTTAAATACAAGATATTGAAAATAATGTTAACAAAAATAATAATAAATCCATAAAAACAAATCCAAGATCTATCTTCATAGTATATTGATCATATCTCTTTCCCTGTTAATGCAATACTTCTGTTGTTCTTGAATTGCCACCAAATAATTAACACTTTTTTAATATACAGGCATATTTAGGTCTGCATAGACATGTGGGAAGAGAAGAGTATTACCTGATGACCTTCGACTTGCTGCCAAAAATTTGTCTCTTCATCCATGTTATCTGAAGCCAAACTCTGCCAGAAACACTTTTAGCATAGTCAGACATAAATTACAACCTAACATTTCAGGAACTTGTTATTTTGTCCAGTCAAATTGCATTTCCAACCATTGCTCTATATAATATATGCCTTTTGAATATTTCCACTAATTCAAATTACAAAGCTTAAACTTAGGAAAGCACTTGATATGGACTTCAGGCAAAGAAACGAACAATGAAATACCAGAAAGGAAAGCAGCTAAGTAAGGAGCGTAATAGTAGAATACAATTAAAGATATAGCACCAAAAGTTAGATGAAGAAAAAAGAAAAGTGAATAGAAGATAGATAAGTACAATATTGCAGATCATAGAGAAGATCTTATAAGGTTTAAGCTATGTTACCTGTCATGTCCCCTCTGCTTGGAGAATAAAATATTAATTTACTTAAAATGGTTTTCTTTTCTAAACACTATATTATGCAAAAGCCTGGAAGGATCTCCCCCTGTGTGACCTCCTTAGCAGCCAACATCCAATCGTTCCGGGGGGGTCAGTGGTGTTTAAAAGTATATGGAAAGCATGGGAGCATGCCAAGGTGCATATCTCCAACTCCAAATTCTTTTTGGACGGTACACTATTTGCTCATAGATCAATATGGTGGAATTTGATGCATAATGGTAAGCCTCTGGCACTCTTGCAAGGATGCTTGGCCAAGGGCTGGGCTGCCAAGGGTATTAAAACCTTTTCCCAAATTTTTGAGAACAGGCAGTTAAAGGATTGGAATCTCCTAAAAGCAGAATTCAACTTGCCGAAAACCAATTGGAGAACCTACTCAGTCATCAAGGACTCTTGCAGCGAGCTCACTGCCCCTATCATCTGTGTCTATAATGAGGAGCAATACAAAGATTTTAATTGGGGGGATGGCACCAAACTATCCAAACTTAATGTGAAGACTGTTTACATTCTCTTACCAGCCAGCATGAAACCTTTGATCACCTAAATTTGGCCTGGAATCTCAGTCTAACCAGGGGTGAATGGATGAAAATATTAAAAGGCTCATGGGCCAATTCAATTGACCAAAGAAGGCCAGCTTCAGATGGCTTCGAATGTTGCAGAGACTACCTTATAAATTAAAATCAGATGATATTGAAATTTGCAGCCTTTGTAGGGTGCCAGAATCAATAATGCATATATTTTTTGAATGCCTTCATGCTAAAGAAATCTGGAACTTGTTTTGTCATAATCAGGATATTTGGGAAGCCAATGGAAAACCCAGCCCAAACAGAATTCTTTTCTCTAAATTCAATAAAAATCAGAAAGAACTTGTATTTTTTTGCAACTGCATTGCAACTGAAATTCTTTGGATAATCTGGAAATTGAGGAATGATGAAAAATTTAAAGGAACAAGGAACAATGACAATACTATCTAAATGCAAATTCATGCAGTTCATCGAAGAGAGCACTATGTCTATCAATTTTCCAGAGGAAAACTTTGGTGACAGCTGGCAGCACACTACTGAGATTTTCTTCGAGAATGAAGATGTGCCACCGATGCTCAGTATAGAAGACTTCACTAGAGATGAGATTGAAGTAGCAGGGGCCCTCTTGAGGATGAAAAAACAGGCTCAGAGAGAAAATGCAGCAACCTAAGATGAAAGGCTCCCCCCCAATTTTGTTTACATGATGTGTCTTGGCTTGGATCGACACCTTTTTGTTGGCAGGTGGTTGTTTAACAGCTTGGACAGGTATCTCAGTGTTCATATAGCAGGCCGGGGTCTTTTGGCAGCACAGCACCTCCTTCGCAGCTCAGTAATACCCTTCAGACTGGGTACACAGTGTTGGTTTTTGTTGAAGACAGAAAACACAGGATACAAGATGTTATGGCTCTTTTCATTCCGTTCTTTCTGGCTATGGACAGTTGGTTACTCATGTTGTCTATAATGTATTTCTGTTATTTGGTATTGTAAAAATCTGATACAGTATATACATAAGGGGGCAAGACAATGTTGACTTTGTAAGGGGGGGATCACTGCAGTAGTACTGCTGTTCTTCATCAGGACTATGTAAATTTTTTGCTGTTCAAACTATATCTAATACAAAAAAAAATACTATAAATAATAATATAATTATTTTAATAATAATAAATCTCCTTGGTGACCGACTCACTTTGTTTCTTGTGTGGCACCAACTTATTTCCAATTTTGGGGCCAACCAAACTTTGTTTTATAAAAGAGACAACAGGTATAAAAGAGGGAACATTTTGACATTATCATCATCCGATTTGATGCTGAAGAACCCTGCTGTTTACAGCTTATTACTTGGGACGAAAACCTCAAGTAAAGTCAACCAGGAGCTCGAAGATCAATATAAGCTAAGGTTTATAGGCAGGAGTCAAGGAAAGAGTCTCAAGCTTATAGAGGGTTTACTAGCGCAGGAGTAGGAAATGTTGAAGGTGCAAGGCAACCACTCAGATCTAAGGGCTAATCTGCATCCATAGTGCCAGCACTATCTCTGAAACCTACAAGCAAGAGGAGCAAGTGTAATATAAGCATCCAGCTTCACCAAGAATACTGAGGCCAAGCAATCAGGAGTGTCACAGGTTGTAGTGTGAGCAATGTATTGCCATTAAATCATGACTCCGCACAGGCTGTGTTGCAAACTGTGTAGCTTGTTAAACAATTTTGTAAGCCCAATCTAACTCAGTTTACTGTTATTTGCTGAAAGTATATATATGCAGAAGTGTCTATTTGAAATATGGCATGACTCCTGTAAAAGTGCTAATTTGACTGAATATAATACAGTGGAGAAGATTTGCGTGCTCAATTTACTCGGATGTAATTAATTGACAGTTCTTTATAGGATCTGCAATTATTTATGCTTAGGGTTTAGCAGCAGTTGACAGCTATAAGCAAATTGAATTCTAAGAACAAACCCTAGGGACATTATATTGGTGTCAGAGCCAAAATCCTGCCAACCTGTGAATCATCAGAATTTTATCATCTTATGGTAGATTATATCCATTGTATGTCATTCTTCTGCAGTTGCATATCAGTGTTTAGTGTTTGCAGGCCAGAAAGATGAAGACAATTCAAGAATCCATGTTAGAAATGTTAGAAAAGTTACAAGAATTGCATGAATGTCAGAAGGATTTCATCTCAAGGATGGAGCATCAAGAGACAAAGAGAATATTTTTGAAGGAAGAAGAAAAATCAGATTTGAAAGGGATGGCTACGATAGTAACCAAGAAGCAAGAACAACCACCTATACACCCACAACAAAAGGATGAATGGGTGAGATATCATGCTGATTATGTTGTCCTGGATCTTGCCATCTGTCATGACATGTCTTTTGAGGAGTATTATGATATGAAAATAAGAAATAGGCAAAGCAGGAGAAGGTGCAGAGAGCATGAGCCAAAAAAATCATTCTTGAAAGAGGGAGAACCCAAGATGATGGAATCTGAAATAGTGAAGAATACAACAAAGACAAAATTACAAGAAGATGTCAAGAAAGAAGTTATGATTTGAAGCTACAAGACACCATGGGGCAAGAACAAGAGGAACCCTATAAGCAAGTTGAAGGTGAAGATGCCTTGTTGATTTCTAATGATTGTGCATACCAGAAAAAGATCAATGAAATGAAGGTGGGAAAGACTCCATTTGAAGGGCACGAAGAGTTTGAGTTGAAGGAAGAAGTGTCAATAATTGCAAGTGATGTCCAAGAAGTATCTACCCAATTTTCAGGTATGGAAGTAATTGAATCATGTAATGATGATTTACTATATAGGGAAATAATTGAAACATGTTCATTGTTATGATGATATTCAAGAAATTAGTTATGCTATGATGGAGAGCGATGCGTCTAAGTTTGACCCCCATGAGGAGGAACGGCAAGTATATCATGAAAACCCTAATGGTATCAGAAAGATAAAGGTTATACCCCATAGATTAGGGCATGAGGGTCCTTTCCTTCAAGGCCAAGGACATTCATATGTAATGGTATGGGATCCAAGTGATATTCTAAGAGGAGTAAGGGGTTTGAGTCTTTGAGATTACCCACTCATCAATATTGAGGGTTTGGCTGCATACATAAGGGATGGCATACTACCAGGACTGCTCAAAAAACTCCCCCCATACCTGCAATCTCTAATTGAATCAGCTTGGAGAAGGAGGCCTTTACCAGGGTCCAAAAGCTCTCCTAGAAATGCCCTATTCTCCTTTTATAGTAAGATCAACCTATTGGGTTCTTGCACCTGTTTACATTATGGGAAGCATAAATGTCCAATGGAAGCAATTTATTTGGGCCTGCAGTACAATTAGGGCAAGGCTAACATTTGCAATGCCAAAGTGCTAGACCATTGCAACCAATTAAAGTTAATGCCATAGAAATGCCTCCCAAGGTTCAACAATACTCTGGAAATGAGAAGATTAAGATTGCAATCAATGGTTTCGATCGTAGTGGGAGATTGGTTTTGTATGTTGCATTGGGAAGGGGTGATATTAAAGTAGTTGTAGTGAATGACCCCTTTATTCATGTCCAATATATGGCTTACATGTTCAAGTACGATTTAACACATGGTATATACAAGGGAAGCATTAATGTTTTGGACAATAAGACACTTGAAATTGATGGCCACAAATTACAATTACTCTAAGTTACCACAGTGTGTGTGTGTGTGTGTGTATTATTATATATACAAAAAAAAAGAGAAATATACAGAATTGTAAAACTAAATCATTTCATAGTATGATACTTGATCATTCATCAATGCCAAATGCCAAAGATAAATATTAAATGCCAGTTGATAGTTGAAAAATATTCAAATAAGCCATATCAATGAACCCTCAAACCTCATCGTACCTGCAGACGAACCCACAGGTACCCACAGACGAACCCGAACCAGGTGCGTACCAAAACCAGGTTCAGGGCCTGCGGGTACGAACCCTGCATCTTAGCAATAACTTCCAAGAGGGACCCTGCAGAGATTTTGTGGTATGATTTTGGAGCTCAGTATGTTGTAGAGTCATCTGGTGCATTTACTAAAATTGAAAAGGTGTCTGCACATCTTAAGGGTGGTGCTAAAAAGGTTGTGATTTCTGCTCCATCAGCAGATGCCCATATATTTCTGGTTGGAGTAAATGACGAGACCTATAAGTCTGAGATGGCTATTGTTTCTAATGCAAGTTGCACAATTAATTGTCTTGTTTCCCTTGCAAAGATCATGCGTGAAAAGCTTGATATCATTGAGGGTCTTATGGGAACTATTCATGCAACTACACAAAATACAATGGATGGCCCCTCAATAAAGGATTGGCAAGGAGGTTGAAGTGTTGAACAAAATATCATTCCAGGCTCAACTGATGTTGCAAAGGCAATTGGAAAGATTCTTCCGGCACTGAATGGGAAGGTCACTAGAATGGCTTTCTGTGTCCCAACACCTAACATTTATGTGGTGGGTCTCACCTGTAGGCTAGAGAAACCCACATCTTATAACGATGTAAAAGCAACACTAAGGAGTGTTTCTGAAGGTTCTCTGAAAGGCATCCTTGGATATATTGAAGATGACGTGGTCTCAAATGATTTTGTTGGGGATGACAAGGCAAGCATCCTTGATTCTAAGGCCAGTATAGCATTGACCCCACAAACTCCTTTCAATCCATCTAGCTTGCTGCTCAATGGTGTAGGCTAGGCAATACCCCAGTCTTACGGAAGCAAAATAGATGAGTCTTCAATAACCAAGCAGGCATCAGATGACTGAGAAAGTGCTCATAATGAAGTGGCAATTTCTTGTGGCAAATATGAACCTTGGTCTTGGTTATCTACTATTGTTGACACCTGGAAAAGACCAGAGTTTCTAAGTAGACTTGGTGGCATGAAGGATGAGCATCCATGGACATTAGAAGCATCAGTTCTTCATTTTGTGCATGCACACCTTGGAGTTTTGAGGTTTGTGGCTGTTGAAGATGATGAATGTACTGTCTTCTTAGCAAGAATTGGACTAGGAGCAAGGTGTATAGTATACAAATGGAAAATATTAACAATGGATTGCATGATAGGTTATACAGACCATGAGGAGGTTGTCAATGACATCTACATTTTGCAGGGATGTGAAAGAATAGTTTCTTGTGATGGAACTATTCATATTTGGAGTAGTCGGACTAAAAAATATATTTCAACATTTTCAGAAAATTCATAAATTTCTTCTTCTGTGCGATTGGTATGCCAAACAACAATTAAATGTACCAAAGGCATGCTTGAAGCCCTTGTGAAAAGAAAAACTCTTGGCAAAACAGCAAACACAAACCCATCTTCAGAAAACTTACAAAGTAGTATTAAGGGTGATGTTGGTCCAATAGCAATGGAGGCAGATATCCAACAAATTGTATCTATATGGACAGGTATTCTTGTTGCAAAGGTGTCATCAAATGAGTCTGGTGGACTTTTGAAGATAGAGGGAACTCTTCATCTATGCGTTATGGGCAAGATGAGGCTGAAAAAGCGATTAGTAGAGCTATCCACTAAGCCCGAATTGGTTTGAAGAATCCTAATAGTAATAGACCAATTGCGAGCTTTATTTTCTCAGGTCCAATTGGTGTTGGGAAGTCAAAGCTTGCCAGAGCATTAGCATCATACTATTCTGGTTCAAAAGTGGCAATGATCCGTTTAGACATATGCGAATTTTTGGAGAGCCATACTATGTCAAAAGTGATTGGTTTTCCCCCAAGATATGTTGGTTATACTGAAGGAGGACAACTTATTGAAGCTATTAGAAGACGTCCCTATACAGTGATCCAATTTGATGAGATTGAGAAGACTCATCTTGATGTATTCATTATGATGCTCCAAATTCTGGAATATGTTAATAATCATTCAAAAAAGGTGTTGGAATCCAATACTATCATTGATAGTGCTATGAATATGGGTACAAGAGGTATTAACCAAGAAGTTGCAATTGAAGAGGTTAGCATTGTTAATGAGTTGAATAAGTTGGTAGCAAATAATATTGAGAGAGATGGCTAAAATGTTCTGAAATTAGTTACTAATAGTTCAAAAAATAAGAAAACTAAGGATATCAATGGTGAAGTTGTGGTCAATGGTGTTAATGTTGTTGATGTTGGGAATGTATTGATATTAGAGAATATCAATAATGACTCCATAAATATGCTGAAACTGGAGACAATAGATGTTGAGAATGCTGCATATATGAACACAGGGGACATCAACTGTCCACTAGTGATTGAAGAAGAGAGTGTTCCCTATGGCGACAATGAGTTACAAACAACTAAAGCAAGCACGACACCAAAGATTCACTAAAATCGGATAATGTTTGTGTTGGCAATCCTTCAAATGCAAAAACATGGGAGATCAACTCTAAAGTTGTGATTGAAAAAGATAGTGTTGCCAATGATGGGAATTGGGTAGAACCAAATAATGTTGACGATGAATTCAAAAAACCTTTGGAACCAGATATTATTGTTGATGATAGTATCGGATGTTGGAAATATTGTCATTGATGTCAAAGGAGATCCCTAAGGAGATTGTTAGAATTTTGTCATTGATGTCAAAGGAGTTTCCCAAAAGACAAATTTATGGTTATTTATGTTTGCAGGCCAACCTCCCTTCACACAAGGTAAATTTAATTTCATAGGATGGCTGACTCCTTATTGTTTCAAGGCATATATATAATCATCGCCCAAGTGAAGAGATTAATTGATTATGAAAGGAAACATTAAGAAGCAGCGATGAAGATAATTTTATAAAGACAATGATTTAAAATTATATACTAGCCGACCCCTTAATTTTATGAAGACAATGATTTAATTATTTATGGAGCCAATGATTTAAAATTACTATACCAGCTGACCCCCTTATAGTGGCGTCCCACTCAGGAAATAAAAAACAAATTAAATCAAGTTTATAATGGATCGCCCAAGTTAGAAGAAGACAAAAGGTAAAGTGCAGTCACATAAGACAAAATAAGAAAAAGACAAAAGGTAAAAAGCAGCGATTAAAAAGAGATTAAAAAATGCAGTTTAGGATTTATAAAAGGTAGCGATTCCACATTGAAAAGGCAGCGATTACAATTAAGGAAGATAGAAAATTATTATTGAATCCTAAAAGCAGCAAATGATCCTTAACTAAAAGAAAGTAGCAGTCAATGTTGAAAAAGGTGGAGCGATTAGTTGCATAAATGCAGCTATCCATTAAGAGGTGGATATCATTGCTGAAAGGCAGCGATCTGATTTATTATGTTATGTTTGTAAATATGTCGTTATCAAAAGACATGTCTTAACCAATAGTTGTGTATATTTGAAAAGTTGCCTCTCTTCTTGAAGGCATAATACATATAAAAGGAGATTGTGATTTGAGAGGAAGATGTGTGGGGGTTGTGTGAAGAATTAGAAGATTTATGATACATACACCAGCCAAAAGACTTTGAAGAGCAGATTTTGAGAAAGACATATACAGAAGTAAAGCATATTGGAGAGAATAATTAAGCTGATTTATGAGCAGACTTGTAAAGTCTTTATGAGCAGATCTATGAAGAGTTCATAAGCAAATTATGAGGAAATTGTGAGTGAGTTTATGGAGATTTATGAGCATAGTTAAAAGAATATTTATGAGCAAAGTAAATAGAGATTTGTGAGCAGAAAAATGAGAGACTTATGAGGATATTCATGAGAGATTTCAAGGCAAAATTGTGAAGAGTAATTTAGAGAAGAGTTTTGAGCAAACTTGTGAAGGAGTTTTTCAAGAAGACAAAGACTTTGGTGTGTTGAGGTTGGTGCCTCATATTGGAGAGATTGGTGCCTCATATTGAGTAAGTTGGTGCCTATGACTTGAGGGAATTGGCATCTCTCGTAAGTTGGAGCCTACAAAGACTGTAAGAGATTTCTATATATAAAGCAATAATTTTCCGTGGTTTTCTCCCGTAAGGGTTTCCACGTAAATATCGTGTGTTATTGTGTTCTTATCATGTGCATAGTTATTGATGTTGAGTAAATGATGTAATTGTGATTGATAAAGTTTTTAATTAGTAAAAGTTGCATTATACTGATTCACCCCCACCCCCCTCCTCAGTATAATCGTGTGCTCATCACTGGAAATCTTAAAATAGGGAAGAGCATTGAGGTTGTGAAGTCCGATAGATCAAAGGCTAGTAAGGACATTGTCAAGCCAATCTTCTACAAACGAGACCTATCAATACTGGCTTGGCAATGTCCTATTTCAAATATTAGCATGTTCACAATCTGCTGATGATTGAAATATGTTAGGAAATTTCGGCAAAATAAAGGAGATAAATTACTAATTATAATGTATAATTAAATGATAGAACAAAACAAAGAAATAGAATTCAAAACAGAGGAACGAATTCACAAAGGCATAAGGCAACAAATTTTAAAGTGATTCACCCTTTGGGCTATACATCCACAAACAATAGCAGTCTAATTTTTACTAAACATCCAATGATAAACAAATACAAATAATCTACAGCAATTTGCTACAACGTGTAACTTCAATTCCTCATGTTTTTCTCTTCTAAAATCCCACATGCTCTGCTGCATGCTCTGATCTCCGAACCGTGACAATTTCACCTTCATCTGCATGCAACTTGCTACGTGCAATCCACTTCACATTGTGTGATGGTTTGTGTTTCAATCCGCAGCAAGAAACTAGTTGATTTTCGGACAGCTACTGAGTTGCTTTTAACAGAATTTAATTACAAATTTCCTTTAAGAAAAATGGTGAAACTGCACTCCCCTGTTACTTAATTTGGGGGGAAACTACGCTAGGCAAAGTGACCAAAATCTTAACCTGGAGCATAGTCAGGCTACACATACCAACAATCTCCCAATTGGTGACTGATCAGGCTCCACACCAAACCATCTCCCACTTGGAGACTAATCCCATAGCACCACTGCCTCTGTAGCTCCGACTGGAATTGACAGCCCTGGACATAGCTGTTTTTATTTATTTATTTTAATCTTGAAGACCAACAGAAGCTGAAAGGAAAATCAGCTTCTCCCATGTTACCGCCTTCGTAAACATATCTGCTAGATTTTTACTTGTATGAATCTTTTCTGACTTTAATTGTCCATCCTCAACACTGACCATATGAAATGATATCTTAACTATATGTGTTTTGTTTTTAAATGCAAGGCAGAATTCTTGGCAAGATGAATGGCACTTTAATTTTCCATAAATAAATAATTATCAACCTGCTGTTTGCCCAAATCCTCTAAGAAAAATTTCCAGCCAGATCATCTCCTTGCTAGCTTCTGTTGTAGAGGCACAAGTCCTGCATGAATTTGACAGGCAGATACCCTACATTGTAGAGGTGCAAGTTCTGTACAAGTTTGACACAATAAATACCCTATGTCCTGTATAAGTTTGACAAAATAGATGGCCTATATTGTAAAGGTGCAAGTTCTGTAAAAAATTGACAGAATAGATACCCTAAATTGTAGAGGTGCAAGTTCTGTGTAAATATGACAAAATAGATACACTAGGTAATAGAGTTGCAAGTCCTATGTGAATTTGATAGCATAGATACCCTTTGTTTTAGCACCTAGACCCAGGTTTAAGAGCAAAGCGGCAATTTATAAACAAATTAATAAAAATCCGTACAGCCTGATAAGTCCCGACTTATCATGTTTAAATTGTTGTTTAAGAAAAGGAATATAACAACTACTTTATCACTTGGGCACGGTGATCTAGGTTGGCCAGTAGGGACAGAAAGTTGTCGCACAGAAGACCCAAGTGGATTGAGAGTTCCAAATGCCTTGAGCGGAGAAGGTGGTATTATTTCACAAAAAAACAAAGTAATACAGACATTGATATACATATAATTTCACATCAAGTATGAAATGCAAACCTGTGATGCTTCTGAGACGGAGGCCATCGTACGCCAGTGATTGGATTGGACGCTCTGATGGTGGAACTGTCCTGTGGATGTGAGCGGGCTTAGCCTAATTGATGATCGTGCGCTGAATTGCTTTGCGTTTGTATTGAATTGGGTAAGTAAATTAACAGAGGGTTTCTTGAAAATGAGAGGAGAGCAAAAGCAACTATGGGAGTAGGTGATGCATCTACTCCAATACATGCTGGAAGCCATTGTTTTTGTGGCTTTCCCACCTTAGGGGGCAGTTATGGAAAATATGAAATAAAAATTAAAGCTACCAGCCCATCTAGAATTAGGAACACTAAAAAACTAAATGGTTTTAAGGACTGCTAGCAGCTAGAACCAATTTGATGAAAATGAGCCTTATTTTATTGTCACTAAAAATACAAGGTCAAAAATTAAGATAATGTTTGTATTTAACTGTTTGAACGTTTTGATTTATATTGAATTAGTTTTTTTAAACATGCAATGTGTTATTAAAAGAGGAATAATTAAGTTGAATTTAATTGTGTATTGTGTTAAGTATTCAATGTTTTAATTGGTATTTGTGGGATTTGATTAATGTGTGATGTTCAATTATTTCAAGAATATCTTTATTAGTCATCTGTTCTAATTTTTTATTGGTAATTTCTTGTTAATATGATCAAGAATCAAAATAAGTAATTAGTAATATTTGGGAAACGTCCTTCAAAAGATTTACTAATGCTTATCCCTTATGTAAGTATTTCAAAGAGATCATTTTTCTTAATTACTAGAGGGAGTGTAATAAAGATGTAGAACTTCTCACAAATGCAAAAATTGACTAGCTTTCTTTCTCAACAAGAACCAATGATAAGTCAAAGGAATGGGAAGTCTCTCATCCATTCTCCTAATAGATCTTCCACCCTTTGTTACTAAATGTGCCCCAAAGGTTCACTTTCCCCTGAAAATAATCTTTCAATAGTTTAGGATGGTCAAAATTGATATTTTGGGTAGATTGAATGAACACAAAATTATTATGTAGCAATCAAGAAGCTTGGCCTCAAATGTTGCATTTATATCAAA
Organism: Sequoia sempervirens; assembly: GCA_007258455.2. Lineage (NCBI taxonomy): Eukaryota > Viridiplantae > Streptophyta > Pinopsida > Cupressales > Cupressaceae > Sequoia > Sequoia sempervirens. The sequence continues at coordinate 95,993 of VDFB02341857.1, forward strand.
GTGCCTACATAACATGTGGAAGGTGGTTGCTTAGGAATAGATGATAAAACAAGTTATTTTTAGAGGCAAGGCCTATCTTTTTCTTCAAAATGTGTGTGTTACAGGTTTGGTTAGGAAATCTTTCTTATGTGATGACAATTTAGTTTCTTCTCTTACAAAATGTAGTGTGAGTGTTCTTCAATAGCTCATCTTATGGAGTGGTTGTTTCAAATTATAATCTACTAAATAATTTTGTTATCTCCAATGTGGACACCCTCAAATTTATTAAGCTAATTCTCGAGCCAAATAGATTGGGAACTACTAGTGAGCTCAAGGCTAGAGTTTTTATTTTGGATTATTTTAAGGCCAAATTAGATGTTAGGGCTCCAAATGCAAATGTGAAGGATTGAATTATGTGCAAGGTTTTTCCAAGAGTAAAACATATAATTCGATTTGATAACTTGGAAGAGGGATTTTTGGATGTTAAAGAAGCTTCAATTCAAGGATTGGCATGAGAGGTGAAAACTGTGCATAAGGATATTTAGGTTATACAATCCAAAAAAGAGGAGCTTTCCTTTTGTTAGGTCCCAAAAATGCTCTCCTAAATGCTAGAGCTCTTCTCCACCTTCAAGGTCAGGGGTTTTTCTTCAAGAAGGTAAATAGAGTATCATCAACAAACTTGAGATGGTTAAAGGCTAACTATGATATTAGGTAATCTCCCCTACTCTTTAGGCTCAACCTAAATCTAGGAAGGTGTTTCCAAAGGTCCCCTAATAGGTTTTTTACATTAATTAAAATGTAACAATGAATAGAATAAATAGCATTCATACCCAACTATAAATATGACCCCAAATTCTATCACTGTGTCATATGTAACTTACTACAAAGGAGCTCTATATAACTAATAATGCACTTTGTACATGTACTTATAACTATCAATAGCTCTAATCCCTTGAGATAATTTCATTTTATCTCTTACACAATGACAAGGTGCAGTTATGTATATCTATGATCTCTCGTGATATAATTTTTGTTCACTCAAAATATTTCCCTAATTTATAATAATGAATCAATGAATCATAAACAACATGTTAAACCTCTACTAAACCTATAGCTAACTATAGTAGAAATATTATTTGAAAGTGTTTGGTCATAAACCAATAAGGATTAGTGCCTAATTCATTGGGAAATAGAGTCATAACAATAAAGAGGAAAGGAAAAAACTAAATATAGCATCAATAGAACTAATTTTGCACATATAATCCAAAAAATATATTTTAATATTGAACATGCTTAATCATCCATTATTAAAGCTATAACAAACCATATACATTAAAAGAATAGTTATTACAAAATGTTTGTAATATATTAGGCATTGTCACACACACCAAACCCTCAATACATTTGTTTTAGTAAATATGGCAAAGGAAAAAGCATAATTGTGATTAGGATACTCCCCTAAATCACTACGAACAACCATAGAGACATTCATTATAAAAAATGCACAATACAAAATACTTTGTATATTGTTACAAAGCATACCCTTTCATTTAGTGTCACAACATTCGATATTTGAAACCCTTAAAAGATCTACAAACATATGACTCAACAACCAACCCTTTGTAAGAATAGTCAATTGCTATATGTAGATCCCTATTTGTTATCCCCATTTTAAAAATAAAGAGCCTCGTGATGGTAAAATAGTGATGTTGTGAAGAAACCAATCACTCTCTAGTTGCAGTCATCACCCATCTAACATTTGCATCCCAAAACATGTGAAATCACTATAAAAATACCAAAATTCATGTAGGAGGCATGGGAGAGCATGCAATGGAACTATAAATCCTTATTTCATTTATTATGCCTATGGATCTATCATGTTAGGGCATGGTTGAGCTAAAAAAATTGCTATAAAAGCATCGCCAAAATATACCATGAAGAAAATAGGTTGAGAAAACTCTAAGGTACCATATTAAATGCAATATGGACCATTTTATAATTAAATCCTCTCAAATTAGTGCCCTGGTGATTAAATAATAATTTTTGGATGAACTCGAACAAGTCTAGCAACCACAAAGCTCCATTGGGTTGACTTTTTCTCTCAAGTTCTTTTGCCTTTACCATTGCAAGTTATATAAAAATTAACACCTATTTTGATAAATAATGGTTTGTGAGTGGGAGAAACCCTAATCCAAATTATTATGACATCATCCCTAGTCATAAATGATCCTTGATATATGTAGGGGAGAAGGTGAACATGATAATGAAAAATGATGGAAGTATCAAACTTTGGGGGTTAGGAACAACTCATGGTTCATGCCTTAGGTCAAAGTGTCAAGTTTCATGGTTGGTGAAGTCATACCATTAAGGCATGTGGAAAGCGGGAAGTCATACTGAAAGTTTCTCCCAAACACATCTACTAAGACACTGAAAATAATGGCTAATGTATTTTTGAATAATGAAAAAGAAACTATAAGACATAGAAAAATGGGTCCTATGATGTGAAAAGCAAGTCATAATTGTACAATACTAGTTATTAGACTTCTTTTATTATAAAAGTGTGTGTTTCCTCCAATTATTCATGTGGAATATTGCTAAAGAAAGCAAGGACCATGGAAAAGATTTCTAATTATACTTGAAGTGTTATCTTGAAAATCCCATGTTGAATCCAATAAATCATAGCCAAAAATAATATCTAATTCCATTGAGAACTTTGTCAAAACAATGATCCACCAATAGTCTTTGACTATTTGAGTTATTATTTAGCCTTGTTTCCAATCATATGTGAAAATGTGCCAAAATTATCCCTCATGAAGTTTATTGACCTTATAGTAGGTACAAATTTATTTACAAGGGCTAATAATATATTAGTAAATTAGTTAAATGGAGGGCATAAACCAAAATTTGACCCAATATGTTGTAAGAATGATTATGAGAAAATAATCTTAGGAATGTCAAGGATTCTTAAAATTATCACAAGCTTATTAGGAATGTGACTATAAAAATATGTAAAGGAATTCAAATACAAAATATAAATAAAAAAGGATGATAAACCATTAGTTTTGAATATATGGTTGGAAATTTCTCTGCAATGTTTGTTGCATCATTCTCAATAAGCCTATATGTAACCAAAGGAATCACTAGTAGTGCATGCATAATTATATCATTAAAAATATAGGATACCCATTTATAATTACCTTATCATCACAATTGTATATATATCACCAACTTTAAATTGGTGGTAATATGTTAAAATTTAGCCATAAATTGAGTGTTGAGCTTTTCCAAAAGTGTGTGCACTAGGGAACATCTCACAAACATGTGTCAAACTTTTAAATAATTACAAATTCACATTTGTGAACCAAATATCACACTATATTAAAAGCCTATATTTTAGTCATTGTGATTGTTTAATTGTATTCCATGTGTTATCATGTTGATCAAATTTTATTACTCAAATTTCAATACGAACACAAATAGACAAGTTTGACTTGGAAAGCATTTCAATGTTGTAAATTATGTTGGACAATTCTAACCAAAACTTATTGATAGACACATTAAATTTGTATTTGATCAAGATAGGACAACAAAGGAACTTCACATTCAATTGGAAGACCAACATGATTTTGAATAGAATGAACAAAGGATACATCAATTAATAAATAAATAAATAATAATTGAGGTAAAAAAATTAGGATAATGCTCTGTAATTGGAGATTTGATCCTTGTTCACTAGGTGTATTGGGAACCTCATTTCATAGGTTCAAAAAAGACACTAATTATAAATAACAAAATTGATATCTGTTAGCAAGGATGAGGTATAGATCGAGGATTTGAGCCTCAATTTCTTGAGAGATGTATTTATACCTTAATATTAGTGATAAGAGGAAGGTAAAGGGTTTATGTAATGTTATATAAGGTTGCAACGTAATAGTTTTAGGACTCAAATCTCTAATGTCATTTTTTTCTTGAGTCCTTTCCCTTTTGTGGGTCTTAGCCATTTTTGACCCATGATAAATAACCAATCTAAGACATCTTAAATGGGTCCCATAAGTGTGAAAATATGTAAAATCCATAAAGATCTTAAGTCTGTGATGTTTCCAATATCATCCCTTGTGTTTGTATGTTTTCCAATCTTTCAAACTTTTAGCATTGTGCATACTTGCATGCTCTCCCTGCCAATCTTGATAACCCACTTATGCCCTTGTAAAATTCATCTAAGTGTTTTTTATTTGGAGTTTTGGAGTTTCACATCTAGGTGTTCTTATTGTACTTTTTATTCTTGATGTGCCTTTTTTGAAATTCTATGGTTCCTTGATTCCCTAATTTCCCAATGCAATTTATGGCATGTGGTACAAGCTCCTCCTAATCCCTTAAGCCCAAAAGCATATAGAAATTTCAAGCTCTTTGATCTAAATTTTAAACATCCTCATCCTTCCATCCCTTATGGTACCCACCATGTCGCATCATCATTCCTTGAACCCCAATTCATTACACCCCAATGTTCTCTAAGTCTTTTAGAGTTGGACTTTTGACCATTAAGTCCAAATTTTCATTTATTTTCTCTATATGACTTATTGGAGTTAGAATTTTGATTGACCCTTATATTGGTATCTCTTTAGAGGTATTCTTGACCCTTAATCTTGATATCTTGAAAGCATTTCCTTTTTCAAGATTCCCCTATTGGTCTTCCCCCTTTCCTCCTTGCTAGCATGACTTCTCGATCTTCCCCAATTCCCTTAATCTCTAATCCTAGCATGTGGAATGACTTTCCTCCCACCCTCAACTATTTGAAACTCATATTTTTTAATGAAAGCCCCATCTAACCTCTTGGATGACTCAAAGCTTCATTAATGACCTAATATGGCCCTTAAACTACTAGATTTAATCTGATGACACCCAAAAAATATTCTTAATGCAAGTTTGCACATATCTAAAGGATAAATTTAACACTTAGCCAATGCCATAGTTATTATTGTCAAGCTCAATGACTAACACACCATATATAGGCTATTTTTTAGTGGATTTTTTGGGAATTTCCTCATATTTGCATGTGAATACATACACCATTAACATTCAAAGGTATGATGAATGGATAAGGAGAAATTTTCTCATTGTTTTAGATGTTCATGGATCTCAATAGGCAATTTTGACATGTATCATTTATCATGTGGCAACTAGAGCATAGGTAATCTCTAAAAAATTAAATTTGCATGTCATCGCCTTCAATGTTCGATTTCCCAAGTATCCAATCTATATAAGAAATTTTTCCATTCATTCAAAGGGTTGGTTCTTTGGGTTTTCATTAGACACAATGTATAATAGTCTAGGGTTTCAATATCTGATATTTTATCCACCATTAGAGTTTCTTTTTAAGTTGCAAAGAGGTAGATAGTGTAGTAGATATGTGTAAGCAATCATCTCCTTGGTTAGTCATTGATATTTTGGATTATTGTTAGTAAGAGGTGTGACAATCCCTCTTCCTATAAAATTTCTTCCACCACATTTACTGGTGTAGTTAAAATACGTATTTGAAAATATTGTATCTTTCAAATCTATTGCATACTCAATATAATATTTTATCTATTGTAGATGAATATCAGTGAGAATAGAGAAGGGTTATTAAGTAGAAGTGTTTATTTTACATCATACCTTTTCTATTTATTTATAGTTCTTTTCTCTTCATGATTGGATATAAATTTATTACCTAGTAAGACACCAATTAGTAGGAATATTGACCTTCTACATCCATTAAAAATCATTGAAATCATTCACTAGTGGTATAGAAAGTAGAAGTAGATTGGTACATTGTTGTTTATGATTGAATATTGCAACCAAGGAAAAATCGTAGGTGAAATGAAATGTTACATTATCAATTAGTCACTTATAGAATGTTTATGCTCTACTAATGTTAACAAGTGTAAAAATAAATTTAGAGACACTTAAAAATGTCCTAAATGATACTACACACTAACATTTGATATAGTAACATCATTTCACCCTAAAATCCATCCTCTTTTTGCTTATTTGATTAAATTAACCTAGTTAATTAATCAAAGGCTGCATGTTCATCTATTAATCTAATTAACCTGATTAGGTTAATTCACTCTCCATAATATTCACCTTTCATCCTGTCTAATCGAATAATGCAATTATCTAACTAGCCTTCTTATATTTGTATACACCTAAAAATGGTCATCATATTCAGTTAATTAAATACAACCTATTTGATTAACGTTCCAACTACGTATAATTGTTCACTCTTCTTTAATTCTCCAAAATCATATTCTTCTAAATAATTAAATAAACAAAACATCCTAAATGTGTTTATTTAATTAATCTTCCTTAATCCTAATTAAGAATTAGAGCACATATCTACTACATTTTCTTATGCCACCTCATAAATGTCACATGAAAATAAATATGCCTAATTATTAATTAGAATTATCCTCACACACTTTTACCAATTGGAAAAGGCACATGGCTTTATTCTCTCACACTTCCAACAAATTTGGAGCACATGGGTCTTTGTTTCACACACTTGGGTCTCCCATCCAAATGGCATGTTGCCCATTGGTCAAGAGATTCCTCCCACACACATGGCATGTTGTCCTTGGTCAAGGGGACAACATCCTGATTCCTTTCATCTCCACTGTCTATTCTTTCTCCTTCAAATCTAGACCATTGATAGGTGCCACCTCACAAAATGCTTGAGAAACCTTATAAATACACCCCCTTGCATTTGCATTTAACATCCACATTTGAAGCAAAGTTACTATGTAGGTTTTTCTTAGGAACTTGGAGCATTCTTGGATTCTTATAACTAGATTTCATATCATGTTTTATGTTGCATTTTCATACTAGATTAGCATATTACATCATAGTTGCATTTTATCATCCCTATTATCATCGTATCCATTATCATTTCCATTGTTTTGTTTCATTTAGAAGAATATCACTAATCCTTCCCGCACACATTTGCACATAGAAATCATCTTAGCTTGCATATTAAGCATCAAATCTTGTTTTCTAGGTTGTCATTTTAACAACCATTGTGCCCATAGAAATATGAGGGCCAAACGGTTTAACAAATCCCTAGAAATAGAGGACAATGAGACGTATTACAAAGGTTTGATTGTATTATGAAATAGAGTAGTTTTACTTGATCAAATCTTGAATATAAACCATTTCATTAAGGTTGGTGTTGACATTAAATTCACTCCACATTCGACACACGCACAATATCTTCTTATTTAATTAAATAAATCCTAGTTATCCTAGTTATTTAATTATATATCCTAATCCCACCCCTTTCATTAAATAAATTAATTATTTAATGCTAAATCTTAAATTCCTCCAAAAGGGAATATTCATATGGAATATCCCTCCCCTTTGCACATTAAAACTTTATTTTAATTCGCTAAATGCTAATTTTCCTCATCCACTTGCATGAGAATCTTCTTTGAAAATATTCTCCCTTTTCACTCATTCAAAAAGGGAATATTCTTCTCTGTAACAAACTTCTTGAGCAAGCTTTGAAAGTGTGCTTCTTTGCATGATTGTGAGCCCTTGATTAAATATCAACTTGTATTCTCAACCCTTGATGGGAATCCATGATCCATGCCTCCACCTTCTTTCCATCCTGACCATTTATTGATTCTTTCAATCTTGACCATCCATTTCTCATTTGCTCTCCTATAAATAGATCACTATTTGGAGAGAAATGGATCCATCTTTTGATAGAAAACTTATGTTGTTGAAACTCACACCCATTTGTATTCCTGTTTTACATTTGATAGCATTTTAGATTAATTCTCATGCATTGTTAGTTTAACATCCATCAATGGCTTCCATGATAACTTAGTTTGCATTCATTTAGTATATTTTGGAATCTAGGGCTTGCATTTTTGAATCTTGTATACATTTAACATAGGTTTGCATACACTTACATCAAACATCTTAGCTTTTATCATGTTAATCTAGCTTTTATCATGTTTTTGTTCACCTTTTTCATCAGTTTCCATTTATTTTCATCAATAAAATCAACTAGAAAGGCTCATATTATCCAAGGGATTGGGAAAGGGTCGCCATTCCAAATTAATGCGACACCACTCCCCCAATAGGATAAGATTCAATGTCTTAGAATAGACATTTTTCAAGCTTTCATGTTTTAGCATGTTAGTTTTAATGGCTTCTTCACTTTGTTGATATTGAATACCTTATTGGGATCATGACTTAGGTAATTAAATAGGCTTTAAATTCATTTGGATCTAGCATGTTTAATTAACACTATGATTATGGTCACATTTTGGCACTAGAGGGAGGGCAGTACTAATCAAATCTAACGAATTTCTCTTTAGATTCTCGTTTTCTTGTGTTTGTAGATTCAACGATGCACTTGATCAAATTCAACTACGCATCTAGGACGTGTCACTATACAAGAACGCACTTTGGTTCGATTTTAGTGACGCACGATTAATTCAGCGACACGTGATTTAATTTTGTCATCGCATATTTAAAATAGCGACACTAAACTAATTTTTATTCGCATCATGAATTTCATTATAGCGATGCATTTGATGTAGCAATGTTATTGATGTCACTATTTACTACAGAGCGATGCATTTGATTTTTTAATATAGCGACACACTTCTGATATGGCGACGCATTTGATGAAATTCAATGACGCAATTGATTTCAGCGTCACTTTTTACTGGTAAACAAAATAGAAACTAAATTTTGACATGTGCTTTAAGTTTTTGATTTCATCTAATTTATAACATGTCATTGACTTCTGGTTTTTTTTTTTAGGCTAACTGGTTTTGTAGATTTGGGCAATAAAATTTGAAGTGAAGGCGCATATCATCATTTGACTATATATTGTAACAAGTGTTTTTACACTTATGGGGCAATTATAACCCATTTTATGATGCTTTACTTCATATTTTAGGACCAACTAAATTTCCTTTGGGTTTAAAATTAACGTTCAAAGTTGGTTAAAATTTAACCCACATATCCTCATTTTGCAATATCGGTTTAAAATTGAACAATCCCAACACTTCAATTTGGTGCTTCAAACGAACTCATTATGCTTGTCAAGGTTGAAATGAATGCATGTTTGATTTGCTTGTGTGTACTTATTGTGTGTAACCTCTCCCCTTGCGCTTCATGCAATCTTGGGTGAAGAGAAACACACAAGTATACTTTTCTTCTTGGAAGCGCCTATCCTCTCCCCTTGCATCTTTTCGTGATCTTGGGTGATGAAAAGCATTTTAAGCTTCACAATCTATGTTACCTTTAGAGGGCCTACCTCCCAAATTGTGAGAGGGAATGACCCAAGCAGTGTTTTCATTTCAGTCCACTATATAAATAAATTGGTGTTGTATAGAAGTGAATTTGTACCCCTCTTGCAAATTCCCATTTTACATCCATCCACCTTAGAAAATCAAACTCGACTAATAAATTTCACGTCACTTATCTGCAATGCATCCACTTGGCGAATATCCTTTGTGTTAGTGGGGGAATTTATGTCAGGGACGCGCACTCAACGTACTGACGTCTACGTGGCGCGTTGTTGTCCCCAATAGATTCCTGCCTCTAGAATCTGCAAAGACATTACGTTCTCCATTGGCGACAAAGCGTAACATCTCAGCGCCTTCCTGTCGACCCGAGAACAACTCTTTCCCTCCTAATTCTTCTTCAAATGCATATCTTTCAATTCCATTCCATCTTCTACACTTTTTCGATCTCTTTAGCAATTCTCAAGCTTCTTCACAATCACACATGTTGGCTTGATCTTGCTCTTGAGCTCCTACGCATCTTCTCCACTTCTTGCTACACTCTTGCCACCCTTAGATTTGTGACTTGGTGTCCTGTAGGACTGCTTCTTCATTGTTGCAACAATGTAGACCTTACCGGGCTTGCACCCTCCTCTACGTGCTTAAGGGGACCTTGATTAAGAAGGTGATATTATTTTTTGATTTACATAGCATAGTGTTATTGCTAATGTTTGGCTTTCTTTCCATTGTACTCTTTATCACATTTTTGTCGATCTATTTGGTTGTTTGTGGAGGTGGAAACACCAAAGTAGGGGTTTGACTATGGCAAACCCCTATATAGCCTCAACATTTTTCCTCTCTCGATTGTGTGTAGGCATGCGTTCGTGTGGAGCTTGTTGGTGAACTGGACTCCTTGTGAATTAATCTTCATCACCTTCATCCTTATCATCTTTTGAATCATCTTTTTAGTTCTTTTAGTTATTCTATTAGTTATTATTTTAGTTAGTACTTTAGACCTCAATCGCTAAGCCATTAGTAGGATTCTTGCACCTTTTACTATACTTTAGTGCTTTCTGGTCGTATGGACACCAACACCCTAGTGAGACACCAACGCGTTGTGTTGTCGTCCCTGCGTTGCTATCCTCTGGCAGAGAGTTATTTGAGGTACAGTTTAGGTTCTAAAAGCATGCTCATTTAGCCCCATCAAAACTCTCAAGTTAGTAGAGTGACAAAATCACTTGAGAGTGCTCTTCATTCTCTATCCTTGACCAAAAACATTTGTCCAGCCTGAAGTAGACTAGGGCAACATTTCGCTCTCAACTGTCCATGACCTGGAGCCTTGGTGTGGTTGGTCCCCCCTCCTCTACATTTTGGTGAACCTGATGTGAACATCTATCCATTTATTTGTGTGAATGGTGATCCTAGACCTGCACAAACATGAGGAGCAAACACATAATTAGTCCAATATGCAAGTTAGAAACAACATTCCCCATGAAATTCATTTGAGATATCAAGAATAAGAAATAAATGAAGAACATAAACAAAAACTAGTTAATCTTGCTCAAAATAAACAAACTCTCAATCCCATGGGCGAATTGGTGTCATTTTGATGTGGAAAATGGCCCTTTCCCAATTCCTTGCAAGCTTGAATGATGATTGATGAAGATAGATGCTCCTTGATGAGATTTGACCATAACCTAGCTATGAAACTTGATGAAAACTAAGAAAATGTATGAACAATGGATGGAAAAATTCAAAATCTCAAGATAATGACTTTTCATAAAGTTGTGGATCCAAAATCCAAATGAGAGCCTCTTATTTATAGATGAGAAAGATGGAGGATGATGAAAAATGGATGAATGTGGGACAAAATACCAACCAATAGCATAAAACCACTTGTCAACATGTAAGTGGACAAAGGTGGAGCACATTTTGGTCATTGTGCAATTAAATGCAATTAAGTGGAATTTCATAATTGATGAAATGACAAGTTGGAGGGAGAAGAAAATGAAGTTAATGCCACTTAGCTCAAGGCAAAGGACATGTAAGAAACTTAAATGCCTTGTTCGATGTACAAACCCTTTTGGAGGGATTTTTCAAACTTGGAGAATATTCCCATTTTGATGCTTTTTAGAAAGTAAATAGAGTTTTAATAAATCAATTAAAATGATTTTCATGAGCAAGATGCAAAATCTAGATAGAATTAAATTGATCTAACACTCTGATTTAGATTTTAGGATTTAAATAAATCAAGAATGAGAAGAATAATGATTTTAGATTTAATTAAATAAATTTTGATTTATTTAATTAAAGAGGATGATGTTAGACTTAATCAAATAAATGTTAATTTATTTAATCAAAGGAGATGACATTAGAATCTAATTAAATAAAATTGATTTATTTAATTAAAGAGATGGAATGCGATGAATTTAATCAAATAAAGATTATTTAATTAAATGATTAGCAAAGGAGATGATTTAGGCAGAACTGATGTTAGTAAACCAGGATCAAGTGCACGAGATCAATCAGTATATTTTATGTGTCTACATTTTTCCCCTCTTTGAAGTAATGTACATGTTGCATTGGTTCAAAGAATAAACTGTCGAGATCAAAATTCAAAAAAAAAAAAAAAATTTGATGCCCCACTGCTGCCCCAACAAGAGAATTATGTTGGTATATTGCCCCCTCAAGAGACTGGATGAAAATTTGGATTTTTGGGTGATCTCGCAAAAAAGAGGACAAGGTGCCTAACAGGTCTAGGATACCAAAAAAGTGCCAAAACACGAAAAAATGATGCAAAACAACCTTCGGTTGGGCGAAAACATAATCAGGGGTCCAAAACCCTAGTTGGACAGCTAAATAGGGTCAAAAAACCCTAACTTTCAAGCTTAAATAGGCCTTGAGGGGCCACTTCTAATTCATTTGCACATTCAGCCTTTAGAGATTCTTACCTTTTGAGCTTTGACCACTGTTCGAGATGGCACAACATGTGCTTCCATGACACATTTTGAAGCAATTGCAAGTGTACCAGCAACTCCCTGGCACAAGACCACCGGTATGTGACCCTTACCCAACTTGTCCTTTCATTTTTTTGTGTGCATTTATTAGGGTCCAAAGTCCCACAGAGTCAAGTGACATTGCTTGGCGCTGTTGAAAGTGTTAAATCAGCACCGCGCGGCCTTAAAGTGCACCGCTATTGAGTTTAGCGATGCAACGTCACAATTTAGCAATTAGGGTTTAGGCATCAAAGTGTGTTGCACGTGCAAATAGCATCGTGGTGGTCTAGTTTGCAATTTAGGTTTTGGGGTCAAAATGGAACACGGTCAAAGTGCACTATGGTGGTGGAGTTTGGAACTTAGAGGTCTCTAGTGGCACAGTTTAGAACTTTCAAACAATGATGCCATTGCAAACAACAACGCATTTGTTGTTTTGGTCGTGAAAACTTCAAACAGGACCCTAGTTTTTTTATGAAACTTGACGTTGTGACTTTATTGGTGTAGGAGGACATGGAGTCAGTTCATTCACATGAGCACAAGTCCTCAATTTTGAGTAGACTGACAGGATTGCATGAGCTACTCCAAGAGCACTTGGGAATGAGTGGGCTCTAGTATGTTGCATATGCTCCAGCCATCCAAACACACCTAGGAATGATGACAACACTAGCAGAGAGTTGGCACAGTGAGATGTCATTATTTCACTTGCCTATAGGCGAGGCAACAGTTACTCTGGAGGATGTGTGGCACATTCTTCGTTTGTCGATCCACGGAGAGCGGGTGATCTATGATGTTGACGCCGAGACAAATGCTTGCTATGAGGTCATGGGCCTTGATAAGATCATTTTTGTTGAGGGACAGATCAAGAGAGAGTGATACAGGACCTCGATGTTGCCTTTCTAATTGATCGTAGCTGCTATTATCTCAGGCCTTGTGGCACCAGATCGACGCGAGTGATACGTCAGTATGGGATGGGATCTTGCTTGGGAGTGGATGCTCCAACAAAGAGAGTGCTTTGCATGGGTTCCAGTGATGCTGACCTCACTCTATCATGACTTACATGAGTTTGCATATTGCAATAGCAGGGCTATTGGAGTAGGAGTCACTCTATTACACATTTGGGCTTGGGAGCACATTGTAGTGCTTCGCCCATGAGTCACACCAGTTGATATGGAGCCAGATGACCCAACCATCTAGAGATACAGGGGTGGTTTGACTTTTACTCATACTGGGGTAGCCAACATTCATCACTGGAGGGGGGTCATTGACGAGATGACTGTATTTACTTGGAGGCCTTGGCTTGGTATGCCCGCTTGGTATGACGACATTCAACAACTCTTCTTCACGAGGTAGGACCGACCTATGCAGGGCAGAGAGCACACCATGATAGAGCATTACCTGCTTGATCGGGTGGCTAGACAATTCAGTGAGGCACAAGACAGACCCGATGACCATTACATGGTCATATTTGCATGTACTACGCAGGGCGGGGGCAGGGGCAAGGAGGCAGAGGAGACAAGGACGAAGATGACAGCAGAGACAAAGGAAGAGGTGAACCACCTCCCGACCAATGGGGCTAGAGGGATCAGGTTCATGGAGACCAGTAGAGAGATGGAGACATGCAGCTGAGAGATGGGTATCCACAAAGAGATGCCCTAAGGGACCATCAACAACAGTCCCCACCACCACCACCCTAGCTGGACCAGAGAGATGCATTGATCCAGCAGCTGCAGGTACAGGTTGCCACATTGATGACCAAGCGAGATCAGTCTCGCGCATAGCAAGACTAGGCCATACAGCAGAGACAGGCCACCTAGTTACAACTGGCACAAGAGATTGGGAGACCTCAACAGCTAAAGGCTACACACGACAAGACAGTCCCTGCGAGGATGTACTAGGATGCAGTTAAAGAGGCAGAGTACTATAGGGTTCACTATCATCAGGCAATGCCTTGAGCGACCCTGGCACCAGACTTTTCACAACACACAGGGCAGAGGCAGGATCCGCTGGGTGAGGGGAGCAGCCATTAGGGCTAGCCTCATACTTTTGATCAAAGGCAACATTCTTTTTTAGGTCCACAGGCTCCTTTTTATAGCCCCTTGGGCATTTGTATTATATTGATTGATACACACATATTTGATCCTGATTCATTGTACCATGACAATTGTATATTATTTTGATGATATATGACATGATATGGCCAATTCAAGATATGATGTGTTCTATTCTATTTATGCATGATGGATGGATGTTTTTACTTTTTATATGTGATGCGATGACTCTATCTTATGTGATGCATTTATGATTCTATATTATGTGATGTTATGATGTGATGCAGTGATTATGCAAATGTTTATGGATGGAGGATGCGTTTCTTTTTCAATATCTTTCTATGTACTTTTTATGATGATGATGCATGGATGATATGGATGCACATGTTACTGTACACAAATGGTTTAAAATGCTTAGACTAATAGATCTATATTATGCACCTAATGGATGATGATGATAAAATGTATGAGATGCAATGACATTCTTTTTCTTTTCAACACTTTTTTTAACATGTATGGATGACATGATGATGCACATGATATGATGTGATGATAAATGATATGATGTTGTATACGTGATTATGCAATGGATGTTTTGATAATGCATATGATATGATTTAATAATGTCTATGTGATGATACTTTTATGCCTATGCAATGAATACAAATGTATGGTTTGTGAGATGCTTAGAATAAACAATCTATATTATGCAATGATGAAATGCAATGCATGTGATATGATTAATGTTTCCTACATGATATGTCATGGTATGAATTATACTAACGGTTTGTGGATGCAGGATGGATGCATTAGTGATGATTTTGATTAACTGCCATGGTACTATTGTTAGCGCGGAAAGAAGTAAGAAGAAATAAGAGAATCCAACAAGCCAACTTATTAGAGATGATGATGGTGATGATGATCTTTCTTATCAAGAATTGGGATTTTAAAAGGGCTATTTACCCAATGTTTGATAACACACATAGGCGCAATGCATCAAGGTATAAAGAATTAGGATGGCGTTGCACCTAGTGTGATGGACTTTGACTCAACAATCAAATAGGAGTACTCATGTTCACACTTGACATGTAGAACCTTATTCAAAATGTAGTTCAGATATTCCAAACATCTCAGACCAAAACATAGAAAGGTGAGCCTTCCTATGTGGTCAACAAGACACCTTAAACATCCTCCCTACACCCAAACAAAGCACGCATGACCAAGGTTATATTACAAGAATATCCAACAAACACAGCAGATAAAAAGATAATGATCATTGCCCCATTCCTTTCTCTCTAAATCCCTTTGTTTGGACATCATCGAGAGGTCATCGAAATGAGCGCAAAATAAGATAAGCCAAAAGACAAAGATAAAGTAAACAAACAAGCTAATGTTCCTCATACCACTAGCCAAGACTAAACTACGGTGATGCCTAATGTTGATGTCCATTGTAAGAAGTATGCATCCTAGGGCACGATGAGATCAAATGATTGTGAGATTGACTGGATGATAGGCTATTAGTACCAAGAGTTGACCAACTTGTTTTCTTCCTAACCTAGACTCAAGACTTTGATGTTTGAGTTTTCACTTTTACACTGCTAGACTTGTTTATGACTGTTTCACCAAAGATTGAGGGCGATGAACATTTATTATGAGGGGATGTTTATTTCAGGTGAAAGCGAGATGGGACATATGGATTTTTCCAAATATTTGGATGTTTTTGATGTTTTGAGGTTATTTTTGCTATTTTCGAGATTTTACAAATGTTTTGATTTTCAAAATTTCCAATGTTTTGGGGTTTTCTTGATATTTTGACCAAAAGGATAACCTAAATACCTATCCTAGGGGCCTCGGGGGGTGATCAACAGATTATCCTTGCCTATGTTATACATGCAGAGACCATGTAGTTTGACAGACACAGACTCAATTATTGATGAGATATGAACAAATGGATTGCCAGTTCATTATGACAAACTCTTAAAGGACTGACCTAAATGTCTTGGGGGATGATCAAAGATCAACCTTTCCTACGTTCAGAGCTCAGAGACCCGTAGTTTGACAAGAAGACTCTGTTTTTGACTTTTTGATTGACCTTTTGACCTATTTTTGGATTTTGATATGTTTTGAATGTTTTGGATTTTTTGGATTTTTTGATTTTCTAACGTTTTTGGATTTTTATGTTTTAGGGAAGACTTCAAGAATATACACAAATCCAATCTGATGAGAACATGCCCCCAATGTGATGTGATAGACTACTCTGATACAAGTAGGACAAACTGACCTTAAGAATGGGTCGAGTAGTACTAAGAGGGATCATGACACGAACATAGGATCAAGCTATGATGCAGATGCAGACGGGTGATGGATGTAGATATAGAATGTGATAGATGATGAAAGCATGATGGATGGGTGATGCAGAATGATTCATGGAGATTTTGGTGGATGGGAAGTGTTTATTTACACAAGGTGCCTATTTTCCAGGTTTTCACCAAGGTACTTTCCCAAAGCGCCATCAAAGTGGTTTTCACTATAGGACAATTTTTCCCTTTACTATTTTTAATCCTTTTTTTGTATTTTTGGTTTCATACCCTGAAAGATTAGGCATAATTTTTTTTGATATGGGAGCTATTCATGGGCTCTTGCAGAGGCTCGCCTTCGAGCATTGATAACTGATATGCCCTTGACTTATAGCTTGTTGTGATGACAAAAGGTCCCAACCAATTGGGTTCAAATTTTCCCTTGCCGTTTGGATTTGGAACATTCTTCTGATTCTCCTTCAACACAATCTCTCTGACTTGGAAGATCCGACTCCTGATCTTCTTGTTGTAACTTCTCTTGAGGAAATTTTGGTAAACTTGCAAATGGTTTAAGACATTCATGCGTCGTTCATCCATTAATTACATCTCATCATTTGTGATGAGATTCTGCAATGATATTCTCAGGGACAGGAGCTCGATCTCAATGGGGAGTATGGCTTTTGATCCGTAGACCAAAGAGAATAGAGTGGAACCTATTGGTGTGTGGATGATTGTTCGATAGGCCCATATGGCGGGATTCAATTGGAGGTGCCAATCATGACCAACTTCATTGACCATTTTCTTGAGGATTTTTAAGATGGTCTTATTTGTAGCCTCAGCTCGGTCATTTCCTTGGGGGTAGTACTGAGTGGAAAAGTGATGTTGAATTTTGAACTTTTGGCATAGGTCACAAACATCTTATTTTTGAAAGGTGTCCCGTTATTTGAGATAATGGCTCGAGGGACACCATAGAAGAAAATTAAGTAATTCAGGATGAACTTTGATATCTGCTTTCCTGTGATGTAAGTCATGGGAATGGCTTCTACCCACTTGGTAAAGTATTTAGTGGCAGTGATGATGAATTTGTGTCCACTAGATGAGGTGGGGGTGATTTTTCCAATGAGATCAAGCCCCCACTATGAAAAGGGCCAAGGTGTAACAATTGGGTGGAGCTCCTGAGCTGGTGCATGGATGAGATCCCCATGCTACTCACACTAGAAACACTTTTTGACATAATTATGTGCTTCTCTTTCCATTGTAGGCCAATAGTACCCTATCCTCAGCAGTTTCTTGGCCAAGGTCATACTGCTCAAATGTGAACCACAAATGTCATTATGTAACTCAATCAAGGAGGTCAATTCCTCTTCAACATTTAGGCAACGTAAAAGGGTCCCTTCAATGCTTCTACGGTATAGGGTATCTCCTAAGATGACAAAACAAAATATTTTTTGATAAAGGCTCTTTTGAGGTTCGAGGTTATGTCGACGGGGAGGACTCTTATTCTTAGGTAAAAGTATACATCATGGTACTAGGGATCACCAGGACTAATGATTTCATACAAAAATTTGGAGTCCAGTACCTCGAATGCAGGCATGAGAAGCTACTCTACAAGGAATTATTGCTTTGGGACGTTGCGTGGGACATCTAGGAGTGATTTGATTGTAGCCATTGCATCTGTCGCTTTGTTGTTTTCTCTTGGTAGTTGCTCAGATGTGATATCAATGAAGGACTCCTTGAGACTTTCCACCAATTTCTTGTATGGATTTAACTTGTCATCCTTTGTTTGATACTCACTGTTGACCTAGTTGATTATGAGTTGTGAATCTCTATAGACCTTGAGTGTCATGATCTGCCACTATACTACAATTTTCAACCCTATGACAAGGGCCTCATACTCTGCGATGTTATTTATGCATGGAAATGACAACTTGTATGATTTAGGTATGAAATCCCCTTGTGGGGTGATGAAGAATATCCCTGCTCCTAACCCGTGTTGTGTGCAGGATCCATCAAAGTATAATTTCCAGTGGTTAGCCACACTTAGGTTGAAGATTGATTCGTCGGGGAATTCTGATATGAGTGGGTTCTCTGAGTATATCGGTGCCTTTGCCAGTTGATCTACAATTGCTTATCCTTTGATGGCCTTGCCTTCCACATACTCAATTCCATGCTCTGTGAGGTTCATAACCCACTTAGTTGTCTGCCCTATGAGCGTTGCTTTGGAAAGTAGGTACTTAAGGGGATCTATCTTTGCAATGAGATTTATCTGATGGGCTAGCATGTAATGTATAATTTTTTATGCAGCGAACACGACTGCTAGACAAGCTTTCTCAGTGGATGTATAGTTCAACTCATGTCCCACCATAGTTCTATTGATATAATAGATAGCTCTCTCTTTCCCATTTTCATCATGCTATACCAAGAGAGCGCCGAGAGCTACCGTGGTTGTTGATATATATAAGATCAATGGTTTTCCTAGAATTGGTGGCATGAGGATAGGTGACGTGAGTAAATATTCCTTGATCTTGTTGAAGGCCTAATCACACTTCTCGTCCCACTTGTATGCTACCCCCTTATGGAGTAGATGAGAGTATGGGATTGCCTTGTCTGCTAGTTGCGCTATGAATTGGTGGATGGACTACAATCTTCCTTGTAGGCCTCTTAGCTATTTCAATGTCTTTGGTGCTTCCATTTTGAGGATTTCTTTGACTTTGGTGGGGTCTACCTCAATTCCCCTCATAGACATGATATACCCGAGGAGCTTCCCTGACAATACCCCAAAGACACACTTCTTTGGATTGCGTCTGACTTTGTATTCCTCCAACCTATCAAAGATGGATCCCGATGTGGCTATGTGATCTCATATTTTCTTGGGTTTAGCCAATATATCATCCACATAATATTAGATAGTTTCGTGGATCATGTCATGAAAGATTAGTGTCATGGCTCTCTGATAGGTTACTCCTGTATTTTTCAACCTGAACGACATCATATTCCAGCAATATGTCCCCCATGGGCAAGTGAAGGTCATTTTGTGTTGGTCATCTTTTGTTATCATGATCTGGTTGTAGCCTAAGAATCTATCCATCAAAGATAGCATCTCATGTCATGTTGTCATATCCACAATCATGTCAATGTTTGGCAGTGGAAAGTAATCCTTGGGACATGCTTTGTTAAGGTCTCTGAAATCTGTGCAAATGTGGATGCCCCTCGTGGGCTTTGAAATAGGTACAAGGTTTGAGACCCACTCTAGATAATTAGTCGGCTGTATGAACCCTACATCTAGGAGCTTCTATAATTCCATTTTGACCAACAATGTTATCTGGGGATGCACTTTCTTAGATTTTGTCTCGTTGGTTTTGCTTCAAGGTATACAGCTAGGTGTTGAGCCACGACCTCTAGATCAAGCCCAGGCATGTCGGCATAGGTCCATGCAAAGTTTATCTTCATTTCTTTTAGGAATGTAGCTAGAAGTTCCTGTTCTTCTGTGAGAAGTGACTCTGCATAGAATGTTATGTGTGGTAGTTCCTCTATTCCCAAGTTGATTGGGTTGCACTTCTCTGCTAGGATCGTTGATTTCTCTTGATGAATTGCACTGAGAGGAAGATTGAATCCTTCATCCTCTAGTGCCTCAAAGAGGTTTTCACTATTGGATGTGTCCTTTATTTTTACTATTTTTGAGTCAGAGAGTGGCATAGTGTGGTTTTCACTCAAAGACCTAAAGATTATTCTTAGATTTTCACTTTTGCGACTAAAGGATTCAATCATTTCCCCATAATAGGCATGTGCGTCCAGTATGATGTCGAACCCAACCTTATAATCTCTGTATGGTATCATATCCCTCAATCCCATGAATTTTGAGAGCGCCTCGTCATTTTTCAATGTGTCCAAAATTGGTGGTCCTCATTGGTTGTAATCGATGAGTAGAGGGTAGACTAGGTTTATTTCATGGGTTTGATGGTCTGACTCAAAATACAAGGTATTGATCATGAGCAAGGAGGAATCTTTGAAAATCATGGGAAAGTCTATTATGGGATCCTCATCACTACTACACACATCAATTATGTGAAAGGTAAAGTTATTTATGACTCGACCTGTGGATACTAGTAATTGAAGGGCATACACCGATAGCTGAGAGGGAGTTTTGACCTTCTTAACTAGGGTTGCTTTGCCAAGTATGGTCACCTTCGGAGGGGTACATCTAAGGCCAAGATTTCTTATTCGCTTCTTAGTGACAAGAGGTTCAAACGAGCCATTGTAATTCTGCCTGAGTTTCTTGTTTTTGTTATAGCCCATACAAAGCATCATTTGTAATCCTTTGTTGTTCTCATCCATTAGAAGATTAGGCACGGGCCTTTCATCTTGATATAGGAGACTGGATATGTCTCTTTCATCCACTATTTTATGTCTTAGATCCCCCCAACTTCTGAATCTAGAAGGGTCTGCTTTGAAGGTGTGGGAAGATGTTTCAGTTGGTTGGGGTTTCCCGTGAGTCCTAGGAAATTGAGGTAACTCTCCTATGACGAAAGCACTTTTCTTCATTCTATAATCCCCACACCCATTGTCTTGGATAATGACCTTGATTTGAGAGATATCTGGAATAGCGGGTATCTTTGTCTCAGAAGTGGAGGCTAATGTAGCTGGGTCTACATACAGAGTGGTAGGGCCTTCATCATTCATTGGGACTTGGGGGATTTTATAGTATTTTGCTTCCAGGCTCTTATAGTAGGCAAAGGGTTCGAGATCACCATGAATCGTGACCTCTTGATTTTGATATGGGAATTTGACGCACTGATGGAAATTTGATGCGACCGCTTGCATCCCATGGATCCATGGGCACCCCAAGAGGATGTTATAAGGTAAATCAAGGTCAAGGACCTGGCATGTGGTTTCCATAATGGTTGGCCCTACTTGAATAGGGAGTTGGATGGTGCATTGAGACACTCTTTCCTGATCATCATATGCTCTGATTGTGATGCCCTTACCCTTTTCAATGGCATCCTCTAAGAATCCCAGGTTCTTTATTAGTTTGAGGGAACAAATCTTTAGACCTGTACCCCCATCCACCAAGACCCTTTTGACTTTGTTTTTATGAACCAGGACTTCAAGGTGGAGAGCGCGATTGTGAGATGGTTGGGAAGGGAATTCCTAATCAGAGAATGTTAGGAGATTTGAAGTGGTGATATTTCCAACCATAGCTTGGAACTTGTCACCATAAAGATCCTCAGAGACGGTGGATGAAGCCAATGCTTCCTCTAGGATTTTTCTATGTGCGGGTGAAATCTTTAGTAACTCCATGATGAAGATCTAAGCGGGAGTTCTTTTCAACTGGTCTAGGGCATTGTAGCCATTAGGAATGGATTTTAGATTGGAGGTGGATGCTCTAGGTGGTTGTGATGGTCCAACAATGGTGACCTTGCCACTGCGTGTGGTGACTCCACAGTCAGCTTTGGCTCCCTTGATATTAATAACAATGACCATTTCATCAATGGATGTGACAACATGCTCATACACATGGTTCACATTGGCATACTTGGTCTTTCCACGGTTGTTCCCTTGGTTATGATTCGGCATCAGATTTGTGTATATTTTTAGGTCTTAATTTCTAGCTGGTTATTCAACATTTATGACCTTGTCATCAATGAGGTCTTGGATCAGATTTTTCAACCTCATACAACTGGCTATTGTGTGCCCCTTGATTTTGTGAAAATCACAAAGATGGTTTTCATTGTACCATGGTGGTTTCACTTGGGGTTCCTGATAGTTCTCATAAGTGGGAATTTTGATAAGATTTTTGTTTATTAGTTTCTTCATGATTGATTCAATTGGTTCCCCAAGGGTAGTGTACTTTCACTTAGGGGGATTTTTGTTTTGCGGGGGTGGTCCCCCTTGATTGTTCAGATTGTTGATTTGATTGTTAAGTGGTTGTTGTGAAACTACATTGGTTTACGTGTTGTTTCAATTGTTGCCTTGCAGTTGTTGGTATGTTTGGGTGTTTTGTTTTAGAGCACTAATTATGACCTTGGCGTCCACCACACCATCATTAGTGACATTTTTGTTTTTTGCCCATGTGTGAGGTTTCTCATTATAACTAGTGGAAGGGCGGTTGTCTTGATGTTTTGGATATGTGGGTGTCCCCCCTTGTGCAATAAGGGCTCATTCGATGTTGAGTGCCTTGGGGATCAAATGGTCGTAGGTGGTGATACATTGCATCTTGAGATGGAATGCCAAGGTTTTCTAAAGATTAGCAATGATAGTGCAAACTTTTTCTTCTGGCATAGCCCATTTACTCATGTTGGCCTTGGATTGCCATCTTTGCAAGAAGGAATCGAAAGATTCCCTCTTAGCTTGTTTGAGCGCAGATAGTTCCTCTAGACTAACATCCATGCCAACGTTGAATGTGTAGTTTTTTATGAATGCGTCTATAATCTCTTGGAACTTTTTAATGCCAAGAGGAAGGTGAGAGAACCATTCCATGGCAGGACTAGCCAAAGTTTGAGGGAATAGCCGCATTAGATATGTATCATCATATGCGACCTCCATGCAATGTACCTGGAATTCCTTGATGTGATCTTCAGGGTTTTCCATCCCATGATATTTGTCAAATTTTGGGATTTCAAACCCCTTTGGGAATGGTACCATTGTAAGGCTCTTGTCGAAAGGATAGGGGCACAAGTTGCTTAGTGTCTTTGTGGTTTTCCCTGACTAAGGATCTAGCACTTGCTGCGAGAGCAACTTGATTTGTGTCGTCACGTCATTTTGCAGATCAAGAGGTGAAGTGAACATGTTTTGAAGTGGTGGATTTTTTTGAGTGATGGGTGGAGTGTTGGGTATGTCAATGGGAGTTTGTTGCAAGCTCTGCTACATGATCAAGGCTTGCTGATATGCCTGCATTTGTTGTTGGGTTGCTCACAGTTGTGCCTGATATTGACCTTGTGCTTGTGCCTGTTGAGCTTGATATTGAGCTTGTGCTTGTGCCTGTTGAGCTTGATATTGAGCTTGAGCTTGAGATTGTTGGGTAGCTTGTGCATCTTGTACGACTTGAGCTGCTTGGGCAGCTTGTTGTTGTTGCAGCAAAGCTTGAGCTTGGGTAGCTTGTTGTTGTTGCAATAAAGCTTGAGCTTGGGCAACTTGTCCTTGTTGTGCTTGTTGCACTTGTTGTGTGGCTTGAGCTGCTTGCACTTGCTGAGTAGCTTGCGTGTTTTGTGCTTGTTGAGCTTGGAACTACTGAAGTTCCTTTTGATAGGCTTGTTCAACTACTTGCAACATGATGCTATTGGTTGGTCACATTTGGTTTTGGTGGTAGTGGTGGTGGTGAATTTGGAATGGTGTTCGTTGTTGTGATGAGAGGTGTCATTGTATTGATGATAGGAACTTGTGTAGTGGATGGTGTAATTGATATGCTTGGCCCTTGAGAGACCACATTTACGAATGGTGCAGTGACTACTTGGGTTGCTTGGATGGTTGCCATCTGTTGTTGTGATATCGATGGCGAGATTAGAGGATTTAGTATGATGTTTTGATTGATGATAGGGGGGTTGTTCGGGTTTTGTTGATTAAGTGGTGGTAAAGGAGGGAGCCCTAAACTGAGGGGTGGTGTGGATGTTAATGGAAAAGGTGAAAGTGGCAGAAAAATGGGTGGTGTGTTCCCTTGATGAAATGATGATGATGAAGGTTCAAAGATGCCCCCTAGTCCAAATAGCCCACCTTCTCCTTGCGAAGTCATAGGGAGAGAGGTTTGTGTGTTGAGAGGATATGTCGGTGTTGTTTGAAAAGATGATGGGTCATTGGGGTCATGAAAGGTGAGCGAAATGTATGGGTGTAGCAGATTCAATGGGATCGATTGACCCAAGATGGTGTTTGCATCCAAATCTTGGTTGTTCACAAGGGGGTGTGTTTTTAGTGCATGAAGCAATGAGCTCCCCTTATTAACAATAGGTTGAGTTGGAGCGATGGATGATGCGATTTGGGGGATAGTTTGAGTGATTCTTTGAAATGGAGGTGTGGATGAGATTGGGGGCATGATCCCAAGAGGCTTCTCCACAATAGTGCTTACATAATAATCAGAAAGGAGTTTAGCCCCTTCTTTGGCCAATTCTAGCATGTATTGGGAAGGATTGAGCCTCATCATGGTATTGACAATTTTGTGAGTTTCTGGATTTTGTACCATTTCAATAATTTCATCTTGTGTCATCCCTAAGACATTGTTGGTGATGTCTTCTACTTGACCTTCCTCTTGAGAATCTTGTGGAAGTGGAGGAAGATTGAGCGTGGGATTGCTAGATCCAATGGGATTGATTTCGGGAGTGGTTTGACTCAAGTCACACGAAGTGGATGTTTCTTTGTTCATTTCCATGTTCTTCTTGTGTTGAGATCTAGTTTGAACCATAAAATGAGGATCAATTTTCAAGAGTGTAACAGATGAACCTCTAATTCTTTGGTTTGATCTAATCTTTAGGTACAAAAAAGAAAGGCTAAGATATTGAGGATCAAAGATGGTGTTGGTGATAATGAAAGATGAATGATTGGAACTCTTAGGAAACCTTGAAGAGGATACTAAACTTTTGGACTTTTGGATTTTGATTTTTGATTTTATTTTGGATTGATTTGATTTGATTTTGATTTTGATTGGATTTGGTTTGGATAATGAACTCATAAACTCTAAGAGGTTGGATGTTGTCCTAGAGTAAATTTGTCCACAAGATGAAAATTTGACTAAGTATGTAAAGAAGGATTCATCTACACACACCTAATCAAACAAGATGATTTGGATTTTGATTTCAAAGGATTTGCCCAAAGTTTAACATAAACGATTTTTTCAAGATTTCCAAGAGTTTTTTGAGAGGTGACCTTGCTTTTGATGTTTGAAGGATGGATGAGAATGTTTTGATCTTGATCCTAAGAGACTTAGAGAGACTTTGTTTACTATACCTAGGTGTTGAAGAACATGCTAATACTTCCTATGTGAGATACTCAAACCTTTGAAAGAGACTTGAATTTTGACAATAGTAAAATGAATACAAATTTGGATTGTTCCTTGATGCATGTTTGTAAAAGTTAAAATCCAATCTTTCTCTAAATTCATAAAGCATAGACAAACGTTTCTTGTGAGCTTTTTGACTAAGACCTTTGGATTTTGGTTTTCGGATTTTGATCTTTCGAGAAATCATTTGGAAGAGCACATGTGTGGGGTCCAATTGTTTCTTATCTTTTCTTAATGAGTTCCTTTTACCACAAAGAAGTTCTTGATTATGTTTTCAAACTAAATGTCTAATGTCCTAACTTCTTCTCATTCCACAAAGTCCATTATGTGGAAATCAAGGAAATTAAGGAAAAAGTTCCCTAATGTTGACTTTAGTGAGAGAAAATTGCGATGTAAATTCAAATTCTTAGAAGCCTCTAAGGATAGAATCCCTACGGCAAGCAATAACACTTGAATTTTGTCAAAGGTGTTTGCTTCCTCTAAAGGGTTTGAAATTTGATGATCATGTTGAATGTTTGTTTTCCAATGTTTAAGATCCAAGCAAAGTGTTTTGATTCCAAGAACCTGCACAAACCTATGGATAAGAGGCAATATTTGTTAAATCGCCACTTGGATAAATCCAATTGCGCTTATTCTTGGCGAATGATTAAAAGCTTGATCACACTGGCTCCCCTCCATGACACTCACTTCTACGGGTCAGCCAAGTTTTAGTACCCAGGAAACTCCCATGACATACTTCTCATCTCTACCAAGAACTGCAAAAATGTGGGGCAGCTTCAGAGGTCCGACCTATTGCACCAACAAATAGATAAGGATTTGGGCCTCTAAACAAAAGGTTCTAGTATAGGCATTCTATTCGTGGGGGATCATCCATATGGAAAGATATCATTACTGCCCTTCTTGTCAGAAAAATCTTCATGATACTTGAACTTTCCTCAAGTACCCACACTTATATACCAAGTGGAAGTTGCTTGGCTTTAGCGTGTTCCCAATTAGGTCATTCCCCAGGGTGATTACTTTTTCCCACTAGGCAGGTCGTCTAAGGATAAACAAAAGTGAGAAAGCACATTTGTAGTTTGATCAATCTTTGTTTACATGAACAAAGAGAGAACACACGCGATATACTCCACTCACAGTAGCAATATTTTGTTCAATTTTAAGAATCCAAATTAAAGTGTGGAGGAAATCATGTATACAACTTAATATCACAAAAAGCCTTTTGATTCTCAAGATCATCGTGAGGTGCGAGAGAAGCGCATACGTCTTTTAAATGATATTACTTTGGATAAGAGATTACAAAATATAAAAGGCACATGTTCATTTTAATCCTTCAAAGCAAGAATTGGATTCTTTTTAAGCACCAACTTTGAAGTGTGAGATTTGTTTGTTCGTTAAGTCCAAAACAAAATCTAGTAAGTTGCCTAAGGTTCTTTTTAGTCCCTTTGTTTTGTTCTTTTTAAGCCCAAACAAAAATTATCGAGTCCTAAAAAGCATGAAGATGACAAAGTCCTTAGAAAATGGATTATAATTTTTCCCCAAAGTGTCTAAAAACACTTGATACAATGAAATGATGATGCCATAGAGAAGTCGTTGTCTTTGTTTCCTCCCTTCACTTTTGATCAAATAAAGATTATTTAATTAAATGATTAGAAAAGGAGATGATATAGGTAGAACTGATGTTAGTAAACTAGGATCAAGTGCATGAGATCAATCAATATATTTTACGTGTCTACACTTTGTGTCGAAATTTTTTTCCCTGCACTCGGCGGCCAAAGTAGACTTGGGTGTTGTGAGGTTTTATGAGCATCACAACCCAGTCCACGACCTCTGAGTACATTGTTAGGAGAAGTCTACAACACCTACAAATGGAAAAGATGAAGGTCACTTCCGACTTTACTACTAGATTTTCTATAGGTTTTACAAACGAGATGGGTTTCATTAATGAAACCGCTCGTGTACCCACTCCCCCAGAATCCCCTACGGCTTTGTCTGTGGATGAGGATGACGCTATGCATATTCCTATAGAAAATATTTTGGCACTAGATAGGAGGTTGGTAGACCTCGTGAATCAATTGGAGAAAGCACCAAATATGGTGAGAGCCGCTAGGCTTGCTAGTGAGGTGAGATACATGTTAGGTAAGGATTGGATGGGCATAGAGTTCTTACGTTGCCTCACCAATCTAACTAAAGCATACATCCCTTCGTATAGAATTAGATCAGGCACTGCCCAAGGGGAGGTGCTCGATGCTTATGAGAGACAAATAGGTGTCTTAATGCCCACCACATCTATATGCATGGCCAAAATAGGCCCCTTGATCAAAATTTCCTCTACCTCTAAGAGACCCCACACTATTAAGGCGAGTAGAATACCTCTTGGTTTCAGTTTCACCCCTCTTACTTCCCCTGGTGGTGGGGGCTCTGGTGGAATGAGTGGTGGCAGATTTGGTAGTGGTGGTGGCTCTGGTGGAGGCCATAGTGCTAGTCTTGGTAGTGGAGGTGGCTTTGACAGAGGTCACACTAGTGGTGGTGGCTCCAAAGATGGTTCTAGTGGTGGTGCTTTTGGAGGAGGTTCCACTGGACCTTTGTCATATTCAAACCTTGTTCTAAATGCTCTTCTTTAGAACATGGGCCGAATGCAAAGCTAGTTGGGGAACCTATCCCAAGCCTCCTCCTAGCCTATCTTTCAACCCTTCTCTCGACACAGCCTATTGTCAACAACAATTTTGAGAACTCCTTTCCCACAGGGAATGGAGATTCCTAAGTTTGAAAATTATGGGGGTAAAAGGGATCCACAAACACATGTATTAACTTTTAATGCCATGTGCATGGATTTCTTTCATCACGATGCTTTAATGGAATTTTTTTTCCCTTGATCTCTTAAGGACACAACACTCGAGTGGTATTGTTCCTTGCTTGATAATTCTATATTCTCATTTGATCAACTCGTAAATTAGTTTCTCCATCAATTTCAGAGTAACATCGGTCTAAATATGAACTTCTCGAATCTCATTCGATGTAAGTAGGGAGAACACGAGAAGATAACCGATTTTATTATGTGATACCAAGTGCTCTTTTCACAAATCTCGTACTCACTATCTAACTCAAAGATGCAAAAGGTATTCATAAGAAACCTATAGCAAGCTTAGTAGGAGAAGCTCACCTTAATGAAGTACCCTTCTTTCATGCATCTGTGTGCTATGTTGCGGGAGTACCAACAAATGGTGGTTCAGTTCGGGGGATCTTCCTTGCACTCTCATTTTGAGGGGAAATCTATTGTATCCATTTCAGTAAAAGGAAAGGTTGTTGCAAATGTAGTTGCCAAGACTAATGATCATGACCTTAAGTGCAATAATTTTTTTACAAAGCTAGTTGAATCTTATTCTTCTACCCTACAAAAGTTATTGAAGGATAAGATTATAACATTGGAAAATCCCCAACCTTTGAAGGAGCCCTATCCTGATTGGTACAACAGGAATGCTTTTTGTCAATACCATCATGTTAACAGACATGATACTAAGCATTGCATGTGCCTGCTTCATGAGATTCAGGATTGCATCGATGACGATACCATCTGTCTCGATGGGAAGAAGCAAAATACAAATAAGTCAGTAGCAAAGGGCAACAGCAAGTTGCAGATTTACACGAACCCATTTTTGTCTTATTTTGTGAACTTGATTATTGACCCTTTTGATGCTTCTCCTAAAGTCTTGGCATATGTTAATGTGGTTTTGTTTACTCTGAATCCTCCCCCATAGTTTGTGAATGGCTTGCTAGATGTGGTTTTCACTTCACAGGACTTGCCTTTAAATAACAAACCTTCTCCCCTATACATTCATGCTCGCCTCAATGGAAACATTGTGACAAGAGTCCTAGTTGACCTTGTGAGTTGAGTAAATGTTATTACAGAGGAGACACTATGGCTAAATTCATTACAAAAGGAAGAATATGGGAAAATGAAATCTATTATGCATATGCATCACAGTCTCTCTCTTGCATCGTATGGCTCTATAACTCTTTTTGTCCTAGTGGGACCTAGGGATGTGGATACAACTTTTGATGTCATTTTGAAATCTGATCTATTTAGAGTGAAGTTGGGCATCCCATGGCTAGCTTCCATGAATGGAATCACTTTCATTATTCACAAATGTTTAAAATTTTCTCACAAAAGTGTTGTGCATGTTGTGCATGATACTGGATATCAACCATTACTATCTCATGGGGGTTATTCCTTGGATCATTTTTGGTCCACCCCGGTTGGTTCACTCCCTCCTAGAATGGACATGGTTTACTAAAATTATGTAAAGTACAAAATCGGGTGCAGAGGACAGCTAAAAGTGACTTACTTGGTAGCACAACAACAAGTTGCCTCTTCCTCTCAAAAGGGAAAGGAAAAGCCTTCTCGTGCTCAAGGAACTACCTCTTCCTCCCTCCCTAAAGAGGAACTTTGGGTTTCTACTCCTGGTTTCCACATAAGAAGCTTGATGGTGCCTGCTTACTGAAAAGCTAAGATATGAGTATCCGACCATCCTACCTTGCCCACAAGACCTCACCCCGACATGTATGGTAATGGGAAGGGTCCCCACGAGGAGTCCTCTATGTCTTGCCTCCATGACCTCCTACTACTCCTACCTCTAAGGTAGTGAATGGGAAGAGGCTTGCCACTGAGGCGTTAGAGCTTGATCCCCCCGCTATTGTTCCATCATCCTCTCAACCTCTCCCTCCTATTCCCATCCAAGATTCTCTCCCTCCATCAAAAATTATCATGATGGATACTTCGATGGTCGAATAAGAGTCTTTCAATCCATCTTAACTTCCAGCCTCTAGCTCTCAGAGTCATAGGAATTGCCTTGTGCGTGAGCGTAAGCATCGAAGAAAGGCTCTGGCCGCTGAGTAGGCCGCCCTATAGAGGAAGGAAGGGGAGTCGATAGCTCATGTTTCGGAATCTATTATTGTATCCTCCTCTCTTTTCCCCTCTTCTTCAATTCATTCAAATTTTGTTATGATTTTGACTCCTGCTACGAGCGTAAACGATCTTAACCCGAAGAGGGTACAGGTGTTTATTACTTCTTCAATTGAACCACCCCTTCTAATGTCCCTCCTAGACATACCACCATTTTCAAAGCCTGTGGACATGGTGAACACCTTGGTGGTGTCTGTCACAATTTTCTCCTCTTCCTCTGTGCCTTCTTCCTCGTCCATGGGGATCTCACATCCTCCAATGAAGCAGAAGATGGAGGATGACCCTGCTAGAAAAGGGGGTTGAAAGAGGGGTTCACCCTCTTTGAAGGGTGGTTCTGCATTAGCTTGTGTTGTCTTAGTGATAGAATAAGTCTCGACATCCTTGGAGTTTGTCACTGCTCCCAAGTCTCTTGGTGAGCCTAGCAGTGAATTTTGGGTGCTGCCTCCCTCACCCGTTGAGTTAACACATGACACTTCTACGAAGTGCATGTTTAATTATCTGGCTGAGGTCCTAGCCCTATCAGTGATCTTTGCAAAGTCATTGATGTTCTCCCCATAAGAACCAAGTGAAGAAGACCTCACAGGGCCTTCTTCCTTGGCTCTTGTTGCGAGAGGGTCAGAGAGTTCTCCCCTTGATATTTCACCCTTGTAGGCTCATCCGCCTTCCCCTTATGATGATCTAGACTAGGAGAATGATGACCTCTTGGTTGATGAGGATTAGGGGAGTGCCTCTTCTTTATTTGTAGATTAGGTTGTGTGTGTGCCTATGTTCCCCCATGCTTGCATTATGTGTTCCTGGATGACCCTTGCACCCTCATAGGTGCTTGAATAAAGGAGTATTTTTGTGTCGTAAAACTTTCTCTATTTGTTACATCATTCTTCCCCTATTGTGTATTGATTTACGGCAATTAGGGATGATGCAAAGTGTTGGGGCATTTAGGTTTCCCTTCCATGTTGACCCAATTTTTTATTTTTATTTTGTCTTCTCTTGCCTTTCTTCATATGGTCTGATATAGTAGGGGGTTGATAGTTCATTTATATACTATTATTATAATTATCTATATTTATGAGCAGCTTTGACTCTGAAATATCATATCGCCCTTGTGTCCCTTGTTCATGATGTTATTGTATCCTTTTACATTTTGTTCTCTTATCTTTTGTGCTTGTTTCATGATGTTGTGGTGCTCATGTGTTGCCCCTCGCGTGTGCGACAACATTACCATGGTTACATCTTGCTATGTTCTGTGGGCCACAACATCACTTTTTCATTCTTGTTTTTCTCTCCTTAGGATGTCACATGTCTCTGTGTTTAGTACACACCA
This sequence comes from Sequoia sempervirens, assembly GCA_007258455.2. NCBI lineage: Eukaryota > Viridiplantae > Streptophyta > Pinopsida > Cupressales > Cupressaceae > Sequoia > Sequoia sempervirens. The sequence goes on from VDFB02341857.1 coordinate 127,855, forward strand.
TCCTAAGGGGGGGCTATCATGTTAAGTTTGATTTTTAGAAAACACATTCAGTGGCCAACGAATCTTTTCTTGAAAATCCCTTCAAAATATTTTTTCAAAAATCACATTCCTTAGTAGGGACCCCTAGCAGAATATTTTTCCTTCATCATGGGTTGGTAAAGAAAGAATTTAAAAATCTTTTGTTTGAGTAGGGAGTGCCTTCTCCTTTGGGTGAAGTTCTGACCTTCCCTTTATGAGGGGACCTTCTTCCTTTCAAATTCCTTGATGAAGTGAACATCTTTCAAAAGGATTCCTTTATGTTGAATTGATTTGTGAAAAATACTCTTGTACTTTCAAACTGAGCATCCCTTGAGTGAACCCATTTCCTTTTGAAGGGTTCTCGAGGGACCCCTTTGAAAGCTCTTCCTTCAATTTTTGACTGTCTGCTTGCCTGCTTGCGTGGTTGTCTTTTGTTTTCTAACATGTTTTGTCTCCAGATTAACATGTTGCTTTGCAAGTGCGCCTATGAAGTTTCTTTCCAATTTGATTCTACGGAGTCCCCCTCACATTGAGCTTCCTTCAGGAGAGAGTACCTGGGGGTGCCTTCTTTGTAGGTTTGAAGACCTATGAAGCACTTGCACCTTGTAGGATTTGTCCATCGTTGGTCTGAGGGCCTTCGGTGCACTTTGATCGACCTTGTAGCTCTGAGGATCTATGGATTCCTTTGTTCAATCCTCCTCAAGAGAATACCTATGGAGTTATTTGCCTACTTTGCACTTTCGAGCTCACCAAATTATGGTCTACTTCCTCAATAGTTTAGGTATACATTTCTAAACCCTTTCAATCTACTTTACCAAACACTTATTGACACTCGTGCTCGCTAAAGTGGAGGAAAAATGTATAGGAGTGAATTTGTACCCCTCTTGAAAATTCCTGTTTTACATCCCTCCACCTTAGAAAATCACACCCGACTAAGAAATTCAACATCAACTATCTGCAATGCATCTACTTGGTGCTTGTCTTTTTTGTCGGTGGGGGTATTTCTGTAGGGGATGCATGTGCGACGCACAAACATCTATGCAGAGCGCTACCATCCTTGACAAATTCTTGCCTCTAGAATCTATAGAGACATTACATTCTTCGTTGGCAACAAAGTGTAACACCTTTGCGCCTTCCTATTGACTCGAGAATGGCTCTTCCCCTCCTAATTCTTCTTTAAATGCATATTTTTCAATTCCATTCCATCTTCTACACACTACTTTGATCTCTTTAGCAATTCTCAAGCTTCTTCACAATCACACATGCTAGCTTGATCTTGCTCCTGAGCTCCTATGCATCTTCTCCACTTCTTGTTGCACTCTTGCCACCCTTGGAGTTGTGACTTGGTGTCCTGTGGGACTGCTTCTTCATTGTTGTGACAGCGTAGACCTTACCAAGCTTACATCCTCCTCTATGTGCTTGAGGGAACATTGATTGAGAAGTCGATATTATTTCTTTATTTATGTAGCATAATGTTATTGCTATTGTTCGAATTTCTTTCCATTGTACTCTTTATCATATTTTCATCGATCTATCTGGTTGTTCGTGGAGGTGGAAACACCAAATTGGGGGTTTGACTACGACAAACCCCTATACAGCCCTAACATTTTTCCTCTCTCAGCTGTGTGTAGGTATGTGTTCATGTGGAGCTTGTTGGTGAACTGGAATCCTTGTGAGTTAATCTTCACCACCTTAATCCTTGTCATCTTCTACATCATCTTTTTAGTTATTTTAGTTATTCTATTAGTTATCATTTTAGTTAGTACTTTAGACCTCAACTACTAAGCCGTTAGTAGGATTCTTGTACCTTTTATTGTACTTTAGCACTTTTTGGTTGTATTTATGCCAACACCTCAATGAGATGCCAACGTGCTATGTTGTCGTCCCTAAACCGCATTGGTGTCCTCTGGTAGAGAGTTGTCTGAGGTACAATTCAATTTCTAGAAGCCTGCTCATTTAGCCCCATCAAAACTCGTGGGTTAGTAGAGTGACAAAAGCACTTGAGAGTGCTCTTCATTCTCTATCTTGACCAAAACCATTTGTCCAACCAGAGGTAGACTAGGGTAACCTTCTACTCTTGACTCTCCGTGACCTAGAGCCTTGGTGTGGTTGGTCCCCCTCCTCTATAGGTGTGACAAAAGTCATTAATCAGCTAGTGTTGTTGTCCTATACCAACGAATGTCTCCCTCAGTATCTGTGTGATACATCAAAACCCTTAGATGTTTCTAAGGGTTGTTAGGCCTCTTGATTGAGTGAATCACTGTATGTATAGGCACCAGTTCATCCTAAATATGGTCATTAAAATCCTTTGTTTATAGTTGCCAACTTTTCGATCCAACGAGTTCTTTGAAGTGGTGCATTGGAACTTGGATTCCAAAAAGTTACTTTCCATGTCCGATTTTGGTTAAAGTATAGAGGTTAAGACCCCATTCTTAACATACCTCTACACTCTTTCCTCAATTGTATGTATAATCGTCTCTTCTACTACGAAGACCATGAGGAAAGCCCATGAAAAAAATGTACCATTTGAGCTAGTTTTGTAAATGCTTGTGAGTCAATTAAATACTTTGTTTGGTTCCAAAACATTGCAAACAAACATCAACAAGTTTTCTCAAAATTTCAAATCCTTTGGTTTAAGCATGGATACCCTTTGAAAAGTCTTTATATTGATGCTTCTCCTAAGGATTGTATCCTTAGACTTCTAAATATTTTGGCTTAGTTAACATACACAACTATGGCTCTAACTTCATGATTTTCACATAATGGACCTTGTGAAATGAATGATGTTTTTGACATAGACATTTAGTTTGGATCTTAAGCAAGACAATGTTTGCGGTAAAAATAAATTCATTAATCAAGATAAACTCACAAATTGAACCCCACATATGTGCTTGTCTTTATAATCTCTCACCTTATGACCATTTGGCATCTGATTACTCTAGTTCAACAACCAAACCTTATGCCATCTATCATACAACCAAACTTTGAACTGTTTGAAGGAGAACAAACAAACATGATCAATAGTTTAAGGAGCTTCACATTCAAGACAAAGGAAACACCAAACTAGTGGAGAAACAAAACCAACATCCTAGACAAACAAGAGTGAAAAGTTGATATTATGGCCGGAAGGCCCGTATTACCACCTCTTGCATGGCAATAGGTATCCTCTTTTCAAAAAATAGAAAATCCCAAAAAAAAATGCACAATTGAACCCTACACATGTGCTTTCATGATCTCTCACAAAATCAAAATCCCCAAGCAAAGGTCCACATTCCTCCATTTCAAATGTAGACATCATAGTTCAAAGTTTATCAGAAAATAGGCCTTAAATATTTATCACAACCGAGACATCTTATTAAGAAATTTTTTATGCTTGATATTTGAGGTATGAACCATATTTATATGTCCACATTTTGCCTCTGATTTAAATCAACATTCATCGTTTGGGGTTAAGTTACTTTAGAGGTATAACATTTTTCTCACTACCTTGGTCTAGCAACACAAAGGTTCACTCTAGGTTAACATTATTGGTTCAAAACATTTCATCCCCCCTTAATCACATTTCACTTTTCACATCACCAAACTTTATAAACTTTTTGACACACCAACACTTTTGACTTTGACATCATCAAACCAATCCCATAACTTAGCTATGTTGTGTTTGAAATGGATCCTTTTCCATACACTTAGTTAAGTTAGTCATCACATTTGTGGACAAATTTATCTTGAAAGTCACAAGTCTACCTTCAATATTTACAATTTCATTAACACCTTTCATCAAACCATTAAATCTCTTTGTCTAAAAAGTGTTGTCCCAAAAAGTTTACAAAAAGATCACAACACAAGAGAATCATGGAACAAGCCAAACTCACATTCACCCCAAGTGATACCAATCCCCAATAATTTGATCCAAGAATTCATTCTACCCCCTCGCAACAACCCTAGACTCCATTGGAACCAAATGAGGTAGAAGACGTCACAAACAACCCATTTGGACTTACTAAAGAAGAAATCATTGAGTATAAGAAAGGACGTAAAGCCTTAGAGAAAGTGACTTCAATTCCCCCATATTTTGCCACACAAACATTAACACAAGGCTTGACTCCATCCACGATTCTAATAACTTCATCACTAGGGCCAAATCAAACACAAACTCCTAGTCTTGCAACTGGTCTTGCTAAGGACTTTGGTCACACTCTTCCTTTAGAAAGCAACACACTTGTGGGTACTCTAGACACCAATCCTCCCCAAAACACCACTTGGACACCTACATTTGGTGCTCCTCCCATTCCTGAGCATCGTCTACATCCACATAAACCACTTACACTCCACTCCACGACAACCTCAACATATCAAGTGCAACCATCTTCATCCATCCCCACAAGTACCACAAGTGTTCCCAACATCACACAAGGTAGTGTAGACCAACAAGGGAAAGTTAATACCCTTACGCAAAATCATCCCTTAATGCAACAAAGGACATATTCATCTAATCCCCCAATGGGTTCTTCAAACCCTTCAATTGCACAAAATACATCCATCCCCTCCATCACCAACCCAAATCAAAACAACACTTTGGTCACAAACCCCATCAACCAAGGTAAGACCTTGGTCCCACCTCAAAAAAATAAGGGAATCTCGTACCCATAGCTCAAGGGAACCCCTTCAATCAATTTTAAGGTCCTAATATGCCATTACCTTCACAATACCAAATGGCCCCATCATCATCATTACCATTAGTCCCCCACATCATGCAAAATCAAATGGGATCTCAAACTTATATTCCTCCATCCCAATCCACCATTCTACAAGGAATGTTAAACCAAGGCAACCCCTAACCTCTTGTCATCAACCCACAACCCACTCAAACCATTAACACCCAAAACCCATCGGAGATATCCCAACAATAAAGTGATCCTACATTGCAAGCACATGCTCTAGCTTTGTAGCAAGCACAATAGGCTTATCAACAAGTTGTGCAACAACAACAACAAGCCCAACAAGCAGCCCTAGCAACACAACAACAACAACAACAACAACAACAAGAAGCCCAACAAGCAACCTTAGCAGCACAACAAAAACATCAAGCCTGACAAGTGGCCTTAGCAACACAACAACAACAAGCCTAGCAAGCAACCTTAGCAGCACAACAACAACACCAATCCCAACAAGCAGCCTTAGCAACATAACAACAAAAAACCTAGCAAGTAGCCTTAGTGACACAACAACAACAACAAGCCCAACAAGCAACCTTAGCAACACAACAATAACAAGAAGCCCAGCAAGTAGCCTTGGTCACACAACAACAATCTCAACAACAACAAGCCTAGTAACAAGCATTACTTGCCCAACAATATGCCCAACAACAACAAGTGCTTGTGCAACACCAAAAAAACAACAAAAAGGTTTATATTATAATCCTCAACAAAATATCATCAATCCAAGTACGTTAGGAACACATACATCTCTACCACCTTCACCTTCACAATATCTCACAATACCTTACACACCATACAACACCCCATCATATCAAAATACCACTTACAATTCATCCACCATCCCACAATACACAACATATGTTCCCCCACCAAACCCGCAAGATGATATGACATCACAATTTAAGGCACTAATGCAACAAATGCATGATATTCAAATGGGAAAAATGAAGAAGCCCCATACACAACAAAACCTATGTCCATATCCATTTGATTGAAACATTGCAATGGTACCTTTTCCTCCTGATTTTGAGGTCCCTAAATTTGATAAATACAAAGGGAGAGGAAATTTAATGGATCATGTGAAAGAATTCAACGTCATGTGTATGGAGGTTGCCTACAATGATTCATACTTGATGCGCCTCTTTCCACGAAGCTTGACAGGCCCAACCATCGATTGGTTTTCATAGTTGCCTCCAGGTATCAAAACCTTCCAAGAAATCATCAATAAATTCATCAATCACTTATCCCTTCAACCTTGACATGGATGTGACCTTAGAAGAGTTGTACACTCAAGCAAAATAAAGGATAATCCTTCACTAATTTCTTGCAAAGATGGAGACAAAGAGCTAGAAAGAGCAAGTGGTCCATTCCTGATGAACAAGTAGGGATTATCGTCACAAACGTGGATCTAGATCTATCCTTCCACTTAAAAATGCATTGCATCACCACTTATGATGGGCTTGTTCCTAGGGCCCTCAACATCGAGAGAGCCCTAATCTCACAGGGAAATACCCAAGCATACAAAGAGAACCACTCGTCAACCAGTTCAAACGACCAACCTCATGTCTGGGCTAAGAACAAGAACGTGATGAATGATAGCATGGTGGATGATAAGGTGGTAATAAGTGCTCCTAGACCAAACACCAATCAAATGACTAACGATCAACCAACCGTACAACAAACCACACCATCACAGAATAATAAAATCAATAAAACTAAAACACAACAAAGACGAACCCCCAATAGGAATAACTACCCAAAATGCAAATACACACAATTGGTAGAACCTATTGAAACTATCTTGAAGAAATTGGTAGATTCAAACTCGATAACGCTTCCCAATTTCCAAAACTACCAAGAACCATAAGATAAACCACCCTGGTACAATGAAAAGGATCTCTGTGACTTTCACAAAATCAAAGGACACAAAACATCAAACTGCATGAAACTAAAGAATGCTATCCAAGATCTTATCGAGAATGGAGACATATCTATTAAAGTATAAGATAGTAACTAGGGACCTCAAGATATACAAGAACTCTATGCCAAATCACAACAAAGGGAATGAAAATGGAAAAGGGAAGACTTACAATAACGTGAAGCATGTCTATTTCAATGTAGTTGCCTCCTGTAACAATGTCATCACCATTATTACTGTTAATAAATATTTAACCAGCTCCCTTTGGGTTTATTTTTCTATGTGCCGACCTGTGCATCGCCAAGTCGGCTCGACCTTTTATCAAGGTTTTGATCTGCCGCTCCACATGTCTACTCTTCGCAACTTCAAGTATCGGCATTCCCTTCAGATCCCGGGAAACTCCGTTGTGCTTCCACGTGTTGCGGCTACAAAATACTTTTGTTTCTTGTTTCCTTGATGCCCCATCAGGATGCGAAATGTTGCCACGAAGCCCTCATTCCTAAAAGGTGTTGGCAGGCCCCATGGTTGCTGATTCAGGCATCATTGTCGGGGATTGCGAGATATTTTCTGTTACTGCTCTCCGAGGCGGTGGGAGGTTTTCATACTATATATACTTTTCTCTGTGATGAGAAAAAGGTCCAGAATTTAGAAAAAACACGTTGGTTTTAGTAAAAGACGCCAAACCTTTATTACTATTTTATTTAATTGAAAAAAATCTTAGACTGTGCCAATTGTTCGACCTTTCTGTTTTTCATGTTATTTGATCAAACTGTGAACTGTGCTTTTTATTGTCTTTACAATTCATTTGAGAACTTCTATATATGTTGGATGCAAGTTTGCTTACCTTGATCATGTCTAAGGACTCTTTTTGGCAGTAGGAATGTATGCAATGTTATTTTATGTCAATGAATGAATTGCCTATGCTATAATCTTAAGTCTGATGTTTTGGAACACTACAACACCATTCAGGTCCTTAAATCTATGATTTATTGTGCCCATCATTAAATATTGGCACATCGCCTTAGGTTAGACTTTATTTTATTATATCTACTTCTTTTTCCCTTTCCAAACCCCATTATAGAAGAAGCCGACTTCTCTAAAAATCCGGCGGTTACTCAGTTTAGCGCAAAAGGTCCCCCTTAAACTGAGTTTCCCATAAGACTCTGTTACCTCGTCAAATTTTGGCGTCAACAGTTTATTTTTTTTCTAGCATGCCCGGTGAGACGGAGCTTAAATGAAATTGCGTTTTAGAAGGGTGTATGAGCCATCGGCCTGTAACTAGATCCCAAACTGCAGGCAACCCCAACTTGCTAGTACCTCCCCTAGGGACAATTCAGGTCACAAATTAGCTGGTAACCGTTCCATTCTCGCCACCCTTTCCTCTCACCATGTTGTCGGCTACCAACAGAAACTACGTGGCATGGGACGCCGGAAGTCCCCTGGTAGCACCAGTAGCACCCGCTGTCTGGGGCACTATATCGATTTCGGCCATGAAAGCTATACCAAAGTTTACCGAAGACAGCTCAAGAACGCTAGTAGAACATTTGCAGGATGTGGCGGATGTATGTCTGGTACACGAGATTACAACACAAAATGTAGCCCTAAGGCTTCTCACCACATCTTTTAAAGGCAAGGCGCTGGATTGGTACCGAACACTGACACCTAATTCAATTTGCACTTGGGATTAACTCGGAGATCCGTTCTATGAGAGGTTCTCAAATGACAGAGATCGTTCTTCATTGTATTATCAACTATCTGTCATAAAACGAGCCCCTAGGAGGCTTTGACAAACTTTAATGCCCGATTTCAAGCAAATTGGCAGAGGATCCTTGTTACCATACACCCGACTCCTGAGTTGGCATTTATATTTTATCTGAAGTCCATCAATTCTGACATTTCCGTGATGATCAAGTCTTTGGAAGGAGCTACTCTACCAGATGCTTATGGTACCGCTATCAAAGCCGAGAATCATTTAATAGATTACAAAAAATTTCCTCCTCAACCTATTATGCCGATATTTCCTAAAATATCGATCTCTGTGCAAGAGGTTGCGTCAACTAGTGCGCCCGCAACTACCTAGTCAATATACACATATGTGACAAGCTCACAAAATGTGGCTTCTACATTAAGCTCTTCCAAGGATGAAATAAGTGACCTCAAAGAGATGTTGCAAACCATGGCAAATGATATAACCACTCTTAAGTGGAACCAAGCAACGCCTCCAAAGCCTGCATATCAAAACTATCAAGGTGGGCGGTCTTCTTATTAGCAAAATCAATGCTAGGGCGTGCCTTGCACTAATCCACCAGCTCTGACTACAAACCAAATGGTGTTAGTACCTACTCCGCTGACGAGCGCATCACCAAGCTCGAGTAGGGAATCAACCGCAAGACAGAACAATTTTATTGATGATATCAATCCATGGTGTTTCCCCTGCAGTGATGCGCATATGCCTCAGAACTGTCCACGTGACAACTTACAACAAAAGGTGGCAGAGCAACGCAACCAAGGCACGACAAAAAAAATGGAGGTTATGTATATGCCTCACCACAAATGGAGAGTGCAGTCCTTACTGCGCAAATGCAAGGAATTTCTTTAGAACAAGAATCTGATATTGCTCTTGATCATGCGCTCTTCTCCTAGATGGAGGAAGAAGAAACGGTGTTAGTTAATGACGCATTCATATCTAAAACACCGCAAGTGCAGTCTAATTATAACACACACTCAAAGAGAAGATTCACCGGTGAGTCAGTTGTTTCGCATCCAGACAACCCACAACTCAAAGGCGTTTCTGATCAGATTCCTAGTGCTTTAACTGTCCCTTCACCTTCTCAACCATGGAAGGAAATTATTATAGTAAGAACCAAGGAGCAGAAACCTTCGGTTTTGTCACCTTTTAATGTGGTAGAGCAATTGAAGAAATCATTCGCTAATGTGTCTCTATGGGACATTCTAGCCATCCCAGAACAAAAGACACTATTACAGAAGGCGTTGCAAAAAGAGGTCAACCCGGCACCAACAGGGTCATTTTCCATAACAGAGGTGGTTTATCAAATACCGCCAGCTAAGGTCCTTGCAAACAATACAAAGGAATCCCCTGCCAAGGATAGGAATAATTTGGAACCTCAGCCTTTCTTCTTGACTCTCATTATAGGAAATAAGTTATTACACAATGCTATGATTGATTCTGGCGCTAGTACCACAGTTATGCCTAAACAGATAGCCGAAGCTTTGGGACTCAGCTATGAACCTATGAAAAGAGAGGTAATGCAGCTTAATGGAAATAAAGTTGAGACTGTAGGTGTCATCAAAGAGCTTCCTTTAACTCTATTTGCTTGCCCTAGTATCACGGTACCACAGGTTATAGTGATCATAAATGTTTCTCCTATGTTTGGTCTTTGTCTATCCTGAGAATTTACTTCAAGGGTGGGAAAATACCTGTCCTTGGATTGGTCACATCTGATACTTAGGACCAAACACGGCGCAAAAATGAAGATAGAATCGGAGGCTCTACATTCTGAGCATGTGGCAGATGAAACCTTGATCAATTTTGAAGTCGCGCATACCTCTATCACCAAGCAAGAAATGTATTGCGTTGAATTGCTAGAGGAAGAGAAGGTGAGCAGAGATCAGAAAGATAAAGAAGATGCTCTGTTGAGTGAACACATAGACAATGATCCTTTCGACAATTATCATGCTATAGGATTGGGCATATATGTAATTTATGATGAAGACCAAGTGCTTCCGAGGATTGCCAAAGAATCCGAAGGTAGCCAAGCAAATGAGCTATGGAAACTATACTTTAACGGAGCAAGAAGAAAAGTGGATGTTGGAGCAGGGGTATATCTAATATCCCCACAAAATGAAAAATTGTTAAGGTCTTTTCGCTTTCATTTCGCCTGTTCAAACAATGAGGTTGAATATGAAGGATTGGTTCAAGGTTTGAGCCTTGCGAAACGAATGGGAATTAAGCAATTAATTATGTTCAGAGATTCTAAACTAGTAGTTAACCAAGTTCAAGGAGTTTCAGAAGCAAAGAATGTCCGCATGAGATCCTATCGGCACCGAGTCTGGGACCTAATTGATTGTTTTAAAGCTTTCAACATCAAGACTATTCCCCGAGGACAAAATAGCAATGCAAATCGCATGGTCGTGATTGGTGCTTAGTTTGATCCTGTCTCTGACCTTCTTCATAACGAACATTCAGTATGAGTACTAGTCTGACCAGCGATCCCCGACAATGATCAGAGTTGGCAAGTTTTTGAAAGCGTGAACACATCACCTCGTTTATCCAGCACTCAGGGGAGTTCGCCAATCATCTTCAACCAAAGATTGCCGAGGCTTATGAAGGACAAATTATGTAGCTCAAATCTAATAAATTTCTAAAAGGATTGGTTACTCTTGAAAACTTTTTCGATTGTGATGATGCTTGAAATGATAAATGGAAGTTTGTAGCAGAAAAAAGTGATTATGTGGACCTTTGGGTCTTCGATGGTAGGAATCTCTGAGTCAGGAAAAATGTCCTGCACCATAATAAAGAAAGACTCATCAGTTTCTGCAAAAAATATGGAGTAGTGGCCTGGTCCTATGATGACCTGGAGGGATATGATCCTGACATCATTCAACACACTATTGAGCTAACAGAAGGTGCAAAACCAGTCCCATAGAAACATAGGCCCGTCAACCCTAAAATTGAAGCCCTAATGGCGCAAGAGCTGACTAAGCTCATTGAGTCACGCATTGTTTTCCCAATCAAGCATAGTACTTGGGTATCGAATCTGGTCCCAATTTGAAAGAAGAATGGAGATATCCGTTTATGTGTGGATTTATGAGACCTAAATAGAGCATCCATAAAGGACCACTATCCACTGCCTTCGATGGAGTCAATCCTACAAACAGTTGCAGGATCAGAAATATTTTCTCTGCTAGATGGTTTCTCCGGCTATAATCAGATTCGAGTTAAAGAGGAGGATCAACACAAGACTACGTTCACCACAAAGTGGGGAACATTTGCATATGCTAAAATGCCTTTTGGTTTATCGAATGTAGGGGCAACATTCCAGCGGGCGATGGACATCACATTCAGCGAACTAATCAATAAGTTTATTCTAATTTATTTGGATGATCTTACTGTGTTCTCTAAATCTAGGGATGATCATTTTGATCATTTATAATTAGTTTTTCAAAAGTTCCAGAAATTCGGAGTTTCCCTAAACCCGAAGAAATGTGTATTTGAAGTACCGCAGGGTAAGCTGTTGGGCCCTGTTGTGTTTAAAGAAGGTGTTTCAATTGACTCCAAATGAGTAAAGGCTATCAAATAACTTCCCCTTCCGGTAAATAAGAAAGGTGTTCAGTATTTCCTGGGAAAACTAAATTTTGTCAGCAAGTTTATTTCCGATTTTGCGGGAATAGTTAGGCCAATCACCCTGATGTTGAAGAAAGATTAAACATTCAAGTGGACGACCGAAGCTCATGAAGCTTTTGAAAAGGTCAAGGAAGCTATTTCCACAGCTCCGGTGCTGGTTAATCCAGATCAATCCAAGGATTTTATAATGTATGCGTTCAGTAGCGTGTCTAGTATCGCTACTATCCTAACCCAAAAGGATGATGAAGGAAGAGAACATCCAGTGGCGTTCTACTCCCGGACCCTAAAGGAATATGAAACGAATTATAATTTCATCAAAAGGCATGCCTTTGCAATAATGAAGGGACTTAAAAAATTCTGCCATCTAATTTTCTGCAACATAGTGCTTGTATATGTCGCACATTCCAGTGTGTGTGAATATATCATGGAAGGGGAGATCACAGAAAAAAGGGCTAATTGGATCACCACGATCCTTGAATATGACATTGAAGTCAAGCCTACTAAAACTATTAAAGGAAGAGGACTATGTGAGTACATGGCACTGAATGAGGAGGTACCTTCCGCAGAGGAGCAACCAGAGCTTATCTTGATGAATGAGCCAGAATCAGAAGGTGGTTGGCTGACTGATAAAATGGGGTTCATGCAAACCAGAAAGTATCTGCCAAGTCTCTCATCCCAAAAAAGGAGATATTACCAGCTGCAAAATTGCGGATATACGCTAATAGAGGGAGTCCTTTTTAAATGGAATTTCAATGGCGTTCTCCTACGATGCGTCACTTCGGAGCAAGCAAAGAGGATCCTCGACGTGTTCCACAATAGTGCTGCAGGAGGACATTTCTCTGCTAAGACCACCGCCATTAAAATCATGCGTGCTAGCTATTATTGGCCTACACTTTTTAATGACTCCCACTATTTGGTGAAGGCTTGCAAAAACTGCCAATTCTTTACTGACATAAGGAAGAATTCTGCAATGCCCCTCAAACCCATAGTGGCGGACAAACCGTTTGCACAATGGGGCCTGGATTTCATCGGAATGATCAACCAATTTCTAGCGCCAGACACAAGTGGATTCTAACCGCCACATATTACTTCATAAGGTGGACAGAGGCTATTCCCCTTAAAAGCGCAACAGAAACAAAGATTGTAGATTTCCTCGAGGAACTGGTGACAAGGTTCACCCCCCCAAAAACTATCATTTCAGATAATTCCAGAGCTTTCTTAGGCATATGTCACTTTACATTAAAGAATGGAATATTCCTCAAGACATCATCAAACTATTACCCACAGGGAAATGGTCTAGTGGAGTCAACAAACAAGAGCCTAGTTAGACTCCTTAAAAGGATTGGCTCGGAGCACCAGAGGGAATGGCATAAAAACCTTCGAGCAGTGCTCTAGGAAAACCACATAACTCCTAAGCAAGTCCTTAAGACTTCACCTTATGAGTTGGTATATGGGAAAGAGGGGCTGTTACTTATATCCATGGAGATTCCAGCACTGCAATTGTTGAAATCTCTCGAGATAGAACAAAATGATGCCATGGAGATTCGGTTTGCTGAACTATTAGAAGTACAGGAAAAAAGGGAGAATTCCCTAATAGCCATGACAAATCGTCAACAAGTGGTCAAGCAATGGTTTGACAAGAAGGCTTCTGACCAAGGTCTAAAATGCGGAGACTTAGTGCTAAAGTATGATAAAAGGGCTTCTAAGCCAGGTCAGCATGGTAAATTTGATAGCCTATGGGAGGGCCCCTTTAAAATCATTCGGTGCAAAGAGCATAATGCTTTTGAGCTGGAAAATATGGAATAGGAACCCTTAGGAATCCCGGTCAATGGGATTCATCTTAAGCTGTTCCATTAGGCACTGAGCTCTATTTTGTACATATGTGAATAGTGCTTTTATTTTATTTATGTTTCTTTGGTCAGTCTTTTTCAAAATTAATTTGTGCTTCTGCGAAATTAACTCATTATTATTGGCGGGTGGAATACCATAATTTCTTTACACAGAACACACCCATGTGCAGAGAAATAGCAAAATGAAAGTTGTGAGCCCATAAAACTGAAATACAAAATGAAGAAAAAAACATAGATTTTCTTTAAAAAGGGATATATATCTATTCATATATATTCTTTACATTGCAAAAGTGGTTGGGAAGCCATAAACCAAAAATTTACAAGTATCCAAGCTATTATATATATGATGGCCTTTTTCCAGGCTTATATACAGGCTATAAGGCAGGTATTGAGCAGCAGTAGGAAATTGAGTGAACAGGGAGACATTTGTTGAGCGGGCAGGGGGTTTTCATCCAAAGGAATGGCTGGCGGCAATTGACGTATTAATAGCAGTTCCCACCTCCTCCTCATCCAGAGGTTCTTTGGCAACATTGGCAGCATCATTCGGCACAACCGCCATTGGCGAGGGGAATACCAGGTTCCTAAAATTAGTATACCAATCTACGTCGTAGAAGGGTATTACTTTGTAGCTGCGGAACAGGAAATGTAAGGCCTGAGTAACCCTTTGCTGGTGCTCGTTGCGAGTCTGTAGGAGGAATCCGCTGAGAAAAATGGTAGCCAAACGACAATAACTTCTTCCTCAATAAAGTGATGCAGGTTGCTGGCTGACGGAAGACCTACTCCATAGGAAACATGAGAAACAACCTCATCGAGACCATTCAGGTACTTTTTGGGGAAGATTTCTTTAACAAGTTTCAGGATAAGTGGTCGGGGGACGTTGATGTCTAGCATGGACACTAGAAAGTGGGAGCATATGTCGGTGTTCACCCGATACTTGTCCTCATACTCTATGCAGTCTTTGCCTAGAACCCACTTTATGGCTATCAGGACCAAAGAGTGCTTATTCTTGGTCATCTGTTTCAGCCTCCTAGTAGAAACCTCCCCTAGGAATGTCGTCTGCAACTTATATGAGGTTAAACAAACTGGGGTGTCCATAGCTCTGACACTATTCCTAGGCTTCTGAGCTAATGCCAAAATTTATCTATCACCTAACCTATGAGAAGGCTTGCTTAAAACTTTGGTAACTGACCTATCACTGCTCTAATGGTAAGTATGATTTCCTCACCTCTTATTGGCCTATTTATAGAAAAAATGACAAGACGCAGGCTAATCTATTTTGAGAAAACGTGATAATAAGCCAGTTGCTAACTTGAAATGCATGCCTGCGTTTGCTCACATTTCTGAGCCAGTTGCATCTACGATTGTACGGCTAAATGCGTGCTAGATTAATAGGAGCTAATTAATTAGATTTAAGAAGGTGACACTCATTGACAGTAAGACGTATGGCCGTAGGCTATTGTGTCATCTCACAATTGTTTTCTAGAGCCCAAGGCGATATTCATATCTTCTCAGGCTATGATCGTTTTGTTTGGCGTAATCGTTCCGACCGAGATGTTAATTAACCAACGCATGCTAATGCAAGGTTAGAAAAAAAATTTCTGGCTCAAGTTCCAAGGAGATCACAACGTATCACACGATTTCCAAACGTAATGATGAACTCCGACTGCCTCAAAATGGAAAGCAGTTCATTTTGCACGAATTGCAAAATTAACGGTACATGTCGAATTAAATGCAAAAGGCATGCTTTCGCCTACCACCTTGAGGAAAGATTGCCAAAGCTAAAGTGAAGAGTTGTTCTTCTTCTGTGTATCCAGAACAGAGGAGAATTGTAGAGCCAAGAACTTGCAGAGATCTTCACCGAAAGAAAAATGTCAGAGACTTCATCTCAACCAATGCAACAAGAAATTAGCCAAGAGCTGTTTACAGCTACATGTTCTTCAGAGGAGGTATATGTCTATGAGGATGTGGCGTATGCTACACCTAGTATACCTAGCAGGCCAAAGAGGGCCTATACAGAAGAGTTGAATAAGCCCAAGGATTGCAGAAACCAGAAAAGGGTCGAAGAGAAATAAGATAATATCTACGATCCACGACTCTCGAAAAACCCTAAGTCCCTTAGAGAGGCAGCCTGTGCAAGGTTATCGGCACAAAAGACAAACCAATCTACGACAAAGAGAGTTTGGTACAACGGTCTCCCTCAATACATGGTCCCACTAGTGCACTATTTCCCGGAAGTAGTTGATACTACTATCCAGCGTTATAATCCTGATACCCACTATATTGAAGGCCGCAACTTAAAGGTGCACATCACTCCACAGGCCATCTGGCACATGTTATGCATCCTAGATCCGAGTAAGAGGAGAGAGAATATCGAGCCCTTTCACCCTGGCAAAGGAGAGAAAATATGGAAGAAGATGAGAAAGAACTCAAAGTTCTTGTTAGAGGAGACTAGTAGGAAAGACATTGCAACCACTAAACTGCCAAGTATTTCGTTGTCGTGCGGTGCATTACACAACGATCTCCAGGATGCCATGTCCATGGTAGCCTCTGTGTGCGACCAAGACTCTGATGAGAAGGTGGAGACCTTTCAATTAGGACCGGCATTCCAATTTCACAAGCAACATGATCTCTTCTAGTATGATTTTGCTGAGTTTATGGTAGAAGAAATGATACGACAATTTGAGAATTACTAGGAAGAGAAAAAATTTAGGTTTATTTCTTTTTTGGTCCACATGTTTTTGCATCAGAACCTGGATTTCTTTGCCCGGTATTTTCTGTTATCAATTTTTGATGAGCAGAATAAAAGAAAGCCGGTGTCCACATGGATGCCTTTTCTTTCCGCATTATATGATTATTATGCATTTTTAGACTATTTCATAGCTCCGGTCTTGCATGATTTAATTAGAAAAGGTGATATAATCCAACTCGATAAAGAGCAGACCGAATTTATGCAGAGTTTCACCCCTACTTGTGACTGGTTCTTAGGCAAAGATTTTATGATCCTCCAGATGCAGGGCTTTACTGGCAAACCTTTCCTACTCCTAGCCTGTGTCACAGATAGAGTGCTCGCACTGGAAATGTTTTGACAGGTGTGTATCATTGATTTTACCTTCTGTAGCAGCAAAAAGGTCAAGAGGAAGAGATTCTTCTCTTGTCCCAAGAATTTCAAGTCGATGACTCTGATAAAGAAACAATCAGAACAGTTGTTAAAGGACAAGCTGGCCTATCTAGGGTTGGTACTGGTAAATAATAAGTGGGAATGCAACCCTTTCGATGACTTGTCGAAGCCACACATGAGAGTTACCCATGTTCCCCGACCATATTGGAAGAAGTAGCGTAACCCACGGGCAGACAAAGATGATTTTTTTTTGGAATTGGTGCATATCCCTACGCAAGACACTAGAGGTCCATGGCACAAGTTCTACTTTGTTGTGGCTGTGGCCCAAGACAATGTCCTCATAGAGCGCGACATGTACAACAGGTTAAAGAAGGATGAGGAATGGAGTGAGGAAAAAATAGCGGCTTTCTGGAAGTATCTCCAGGAAATAGCACAGTTGAATGCTCCTTACAACAAACTGAAGGATGACCAGGAATTTGAAAAATAGTGGAAAGAGGGCTACTCCAGCCTAAGCTCTAATATTAATAGGAGTGGAGACCCAAAGGAAGAATCCAAGGAGCAGGAGGAGGAAGCGGCGACATCGGCCTTATTTACGCCAAAAGAAAAAGGCCCCGAACAACCCTCCTATCTGGCCATGAATGTGCGTTTTAATATATCAAGGGGCTCACATACACTCTCTTGGGCTTCTAAACTAGCTAGGATATCACTGCAGCAAACAAAGATGACTGCCAAAGACAGAGAGACCCCACATGCGAAACAACAGCACATAAAGAGTATTATCGAAGAGGGTTCGCAAGAACTTGCCGGAGGAAGAGTCCTCGCAGCTGGCCAGGAACTTGAGGCTGAGGAGGAGTCATTGACAATTTTGGAGCCGCCATCAACCAGTCAACAGGTAAAATTCACTCCTACTCTTGCTTCTCATTGCTTGGTATCTGCCCTTGCCTCACTGGCGATCCCTACCATAAGTACTGGCCCTCTGCCTTCTACTTTTAGTCTGACATATTCGGTAGGCTTCACCTAGTTTTCGCAAACCACTCCGCTCATCTTTACTCCTCCGCGGATCCTTACACCCACCACTGCCACTCAGACCTTACTCGTGTCACTTTTGGAAAGCATTCCCCCTGTGAGTGCCCCTTTTTTTTCCACTATTATTGCAGATCCTCTTCCATCGCAACAGGCTGACACCCCACTGAAAACTCCTCCACCATCCGAGCCAATGAGCCTTACGGCTGATTTTCCAATTCAGTCGTTACAAATGACTAGCCTTGCTGTTGGTTCTCAAACCAAACTATGGAATGTGCCCCACTTCTCCCCACAAACTGTCACTCTCTAGAAGAAACAAATGCCCGCGCCTATGAAAGTTACCTATCCCTATGCCCTGCCTTCTGGTGCTCCTTTCGTAGGTGGACAAGTTTCATCGCTAGCCGAATTCATAGCACATATAGATTGCAGAAAAGAGGCACGCGCAAATAGAATGAGAAAACGTAGGGCAAAAGATGATAGTGTTTCTGTTGAGCCAAAAGTATAGGCTTTTTATGATGAGGCCCGACAAGAATTAAAGTTCGCAACCATGTACCCGAGGGTAAGCAAGCCTCAGAGAGAAATGCAACTAGAAGACTATGAGATATATGCGGTAGGACTCGACATGAAGGTAGTCCGACCGCAATATAAAGTTGAAATCATGGAGGAAACGCAACAGGTAGTCACTTCCGACTTCCTTAAAACTGGTCACCAGTTAAAGAAGAAGGATGAGCAGCTCAAAGCAACAAGGGAAAGGGTTAGTTTTCTGGAGAGGAAAGAAAAATCCTTAGAGGCGGATATTGCCCGCATGACTGAAAGGGCACTGGTAGTAGAGGATGAAAAGAATAGACTTCAAGGTGAAATTTTGAAGACTCAGGTTGCTGACCCTGGCATAATAAAAGAGCTACAAACTAAAAACCAGGAGGCGGAGCGAAATCTGCAATTGAAGAATGAAGAACTAGAGCGGCTTCGCTTTGAGTATAGTCAAGGAATGGCACTGAAGAATGAAGAGCTGGAGTGCCAACAGGCTCAATATGAGCAAGCAATACAAGAGAAAGAGGCTGAATTTAAAGGCCTAAAAGCTCAAATAGAGGAAGAACTTCGAGAGATAAAGGCTTCTCTAGACGAGCACTTAGCAAATCACTCTTGAGCGGAGGAAAATTGGAATAAAGAAATGAGAAGCTCTGTAGAGCAGCTAGCGTCTTAGAAAAGGAAAAGGTCGAAATTGGCTGAAGCCATTATTTTAAGAGACGTGGAGATTGCTTCTCTTAAAGGCTCTCTCCTGCCTCCCTCTACATAGCCAGACATTATTCCGTTGATTAAGGAATTATACATTTTGCACTGGGAAAAGATTAAAGCCTTTTGCTTAACATTGCAGCCTACCCTCTGATTCATCGCCAAGGCATCAAGGCTAAGCCAGGAGGCCCATGATACGGTTGAGAAGTTCCCATGGTTCATCTTGGAGAAGGTTCCTGAAGCCAAAGATCTGCTCATCAAGCTATACTTGGTCTCTGATGAGAGCCTAGTCAGAGCGGGTATTGAGGATCGGGATGTTGCTGCTCAAATGACAAACAAATTCATCCATTTCCACTTCGCCTTCCAGCGCACTAAGGCAGCTGTGACTATTCTGAGTAAGACACTGTGTAGCATACGTGGAAGTTTCTCCGAGTTAAGCAAGATGGGATTGTTGTCCCTGTTCCTTGAGGATGGCTCTATTGCCACGACCGAGTAGATTGCAAAAAAGATAGAACAAAAGGAAAATGACCCGGAGCCTTTTAGGGATTTCAGCCATCTTCCCACAACGACTGACATTGAGGGAGTCATTCATCCGCTTTTGCAGCTACTATTTCATATACAATCAGGGGCCAGTTTACCCAATGTGCTGCCTCACAAAGAAACTATTGATCTAAGTGGAGCATAGGAGAATTTGCTCAACATAGTGAAGCCGTCTGAAGATGAATGGTCGCCTTTGCAAGCGATTCTTTCCAATCTCTGACTCCATTGGCCTAATGAAATGACACTCTAGTCTGTGAAACTAGATAAATTTTGGGTTCTCCATTCCTTAATCGAAACGCCCATGATAGTCGCCAAAAGCTATTAATAAATATTTAACCAGATCCCTTCAGGTTTATTTTTCTATGTGCCAGCCTGTGCATCGCCAAGTCTGCTCAGCCTTTTATCAAGGTTTTGATTTGCCACTCCACGTGTCTACTCTTCACAACTTTGAGTATTGGCATTCCCTTCGGATCCCGGGAAACTCCGCTGTGCTTCCATGTGTTGTAGCTGCGGGGTACTTTTGTTTCTTGTTTCCTTGACGCCTCATCGAGCTACAAAATGCTGCCATGGAGCCCTCATTCCTAAAAGGTGTTGGTGAGACCCACAGTTGCTGACTGCAGTATGCACTTGCTATGTGTCTAATGTTCGCAAATACTTCAGCGCGGAAATGAATTAGCAACCGCGGGTAGTGAAATGCTGCCACATGTCTCTATTGCGCCTGACTGACAATCATTCCCTTTGTTGTTGGTGAAGGTTCCGGTCATTTGACATGTGTAGCCTTAACGCAAATCCTCTGCAGCGAAGGGAGGAAGTTTGATGTGGGCAGTGACAAGCTGCCACGTACCTAACCCGTAGATCTCATATAAAGGCAGGAGATTAATGAACCGAATGAGGCTATTGGCTACTGGGTGTCATCATCATTCACTCAGGAGGGTGACACTTGTCTAACCAGGACCACTGCCATCATTGTTGAGGATGCACCTATGCCCGGGATGATTGGATGCTTTGTTCCAGATCGATCTTGTTGTAACGGCTTTGAGAATATTATGATTTAGGCATCATTGCCGGGGATCGCGAGATCTTTTCTGTTACTACTCTCCGAGGCGGTGGGAGGTTTTCATGCTATATATACTTTTCTTTGTGATGAGAAAAGGGTCTGAAATTTGGAAAAAAACACGCTGGTTTTTGTAAAAGATGCCAGGTCTTTATTACTATTGTATTTAATTGCAAAAACTCTCAGACTATGCCAATTGTTCGACCTTTCTATTTTTCATGCTATTTGATCAAACTGTGAACTATGTTTTTTATTGTCTTTACACTTCATTTGAGAACTTCTATATATGTTGGATACAAGTTTGCTTGCCTTGATCATGTCTAAGGACTCTTCTTGGTAGTAGAAATGTATGCAATGCTATTTTATGTCAATGAATGAATTGCCTATGCTATAATCTTAAGTCTTTGATGTTTTGGAACACTACAACACCATTCAGGCCCTTAAATCTATGATTTATCATGCCCATCATTAAATCTTGGTGCATCGCCTTAGGCTAGACTTTATTTTATTGTATCTGTTTCCTTTTCCCATTCCGAACTACATTATAGAAGAAGTCGGATTCTCTAAAAATCTGGAGGTTACTCAGTTTAGCGCAAAAGGTCCCCATTAAATTGAGTTTTCGATAAGACTCTATTACCTCGTCATATTTTGGCATCAACAGTTACCATCAAAGGGCCTAGTGCAGAATGTGGAGTCACCACACGATGTGGTAAGGCCACCATCTAAGGAGCTTCATCCCAACCTAGGGCACAAACTACATTACCAACACCAAACCCTAACAAATCAAGAAGACTCCCGCACAAATCTCTATTATGGAACTATTGAGGCTATCCCCCTCACATAGGGAGATCTTAGAGAAAGATTTATTTGCATCATCCCTTGAGGATATTAATACAAAACAATTTTAAGATATGGTAGGGCATATTACTATTGCTCATCTTCTCACCTTTTCAGAACAAGACCTACCATCACAACCATCTCATAATCATGCTTTACACCTTGAGGTCATCATTCATAAGAACAAAGTTAAAAGAGTCTTAGTAGATGGAGTTGTTGGTATGAACATTTGCACCCTTTAGTTGGTCAAGAAATTGGGTTATTTAGAGGAATCTATTGAGAAAAAAAAGAGTACAACCATCAGAGCATATGATGATCAAGAACGGGTATCGTGAGGCATCATCACGCTACCCATCCAAGTGGGACTTGTCATTGTTGAGACCACATGCCATGTGTTAGACCTTGATCGACCATGGATTCATGCCCTAAAAGTTGTAGCTTCAACCTATCACCAATGTGTAAAGTTTTCTTTTGAGGACAAAGAGGTTACCATCCATGGTGATCCTGAGCCTTTTTACTACTGCAAGAACCTTGAGACCAAGTTTTACAAAATACCCCAAATCCCTAAAAATGATGAATGGCCTCACCCTCCTCCTCATTTGTTGACCCATCATCCCTTACATCTACCTCAAAAACAAAAACACCCATTGTGCAGAACATTCCCGACATCAAAGCAGTGATCAAGGGTAATGCTTGTGGAGATTATAAACTAAAGGACACTTTTATATTGGGAGAGCTACCTCTTTCTCCCAAATCTCATGGGAGATCTGCATCTATCAAAAAAGTGGTTGGAACATTAAAGGTTGCATATACTACCTTCACCAAGTGGGGGGATTTGAACAAAGAATATTTCAATGAGGAAAATGTCTCTAAACTACTCTATCAGGATGACCACCCCATGCCCATTCTTCCCATGGAAGATGACAATAAAAGCTTACATATAATGAAGGGATGGGGGTACAACAAGAATGAGAAACTGGGAAAAAATGATAATGGCTTGCTTGAACCCGTTGTTCCTGAGAGACATCCAAAGAATCTTGGATTAGGATGTACTACTACCAATGTTACCCTTATTGGAAAAGGTACTTCTGCTAAATAGGTCGAGGCTTCCTCTTGGTTACCCACATTGTGTGACACTACCCTAGATGAATTTCCTCTCGACGTTACTGATCTATTTGAGAATAATTCTCTTTATGATATCCCCAACATAGTTCACCCCGAATGACCAAACCACTACAATAAGCCTAGTATACCCCCAACTCATCAAGTAGGACCAACGTGGACCGCCAAATTCTAGTTATATTTGAAAATGATGAAGCAATCTCAAAATTCATGGGACTCTGTGACAACATACCATCTGGGGATCACAAAGTAGGATTTGATATAGAGATAGACACACAGGCGTACTACGGGGAGACGATTGAATACTTCAGTCGCAAAATTGACAACATAAGAATAACATGCAGATCTTTAAGTGAAAACCACACTGTGTAAATTTTAGATCCTGAAATAGTACATAGAAAGGACATATTTGAGGGTGAAAACCTCTTTGAGGTGCCCAAGGATGAGGGATTCAATCTCCCCCTTAGTGCAATGCATGCAGAAAATTCAGCAGTGCTAGCAGAAAAGGCAATCTCAGTGAATGTAGGAATGGAGTCACCCAAGATAAAATTTTATGCTAAATCCTTATTAGATGAAGAATAGAAAAACTTAGTAGTGTTCTTGAAAGAGAGAAGAGAAAAATTTGTCTGCTCATACATAGATATGCTAGGGCTTGATCTTGAAGTGGTTGTGTATCACTTAGTATTCTATCTTGAGGCCAAACTAGTGAAACAAAAATTAAGAAAGATGCACCCTCAAATAGCCCTCTTGGTGAACTTGAGTTACAAAAGCTTCTTGACATTGGATTTATCTAACCAATTGACTATCCTGAGTGGGTTTCCAACTTGGTACCAGTCTCCAAACCTACCGGGGGCATCAAAATATGCACAAATTTTAGAGACTTGAACAAAGCATGTGCAAAGGATGATTTCCTTCTCCCCAACATTGACATCATCGTTGATTTAATCAAATCATGATCGCTAAGGAAGATCAACACAAAACTACATTCTTTTGTCCATGGGGAGCATATTGTTGGAACATAATGCCATTTGGGCTAAAGAACGCAGGAGTGACCTATCAAGAAGCAATGGCCCTCATCTTTAATGATATGATCTACAAATAGTTGAAGACTATGTGGATGATATTTTGGCCAAGTCAAAGAAAAGGAGTGAGCACATAGAGGTGTTAGCACCCATCTTCAACAAGCTTGAAGAGTATAAAGTATGGTTGAACCCAAAAAAGTGTATATTTGGGGTTACATCAAGGAAGCTTCTTGGCTACATTGTGTCACAGAGAGGAATAAAAATTGATCCAACAAAGGTGAAAGCAATATTAGACATGGAACCCCCACAAACACTGAAACAGATGAGAGGGCTACAAGGAAGATTCATAGCGCAATTATCAGACAAGATCCACCCTTTCTCACACCTTCTCCATAAGGGAATAACATACAAGTGGGATGAGAAGTGCGATAAATCCTTCCAGTAGATCAAGGACTACCTATTGACACCTCTAGTGCTCATGCTACTGATACCAAACAATCCATTGATCCTATATATCTCAGCAACGTCAGCAACACTAGGTGCTATTCTAGCCCAACATGATGAAAGGGGAAAGGAAAGAGCCATCTATTACATCAGTAGGACCTTGGTAGGCTATGAAATGAATTACTCATCCATTGAGAAAGCATGCTTTGCGGTGGTTTTTGCTTCACAAAAGTTTAGACATTACATGTTGTCGCACTAGATGAAGCTTATTGCAAAAATTGACCCATTGAAATATATATTATCCAAAGCAACTCTCATTGGGTGAATGGCCAAATGGGTAATGATCTTAACTGAATTTGACATAGAATATGTGGAGTGCAAGGAAATCAAAGTACAAGTGATCATAAACCAACTGGAAGAAGAACCTATCTATCTAGAGAATCCTTTGATATCTAAATTTCCTGATGAATTAGTGTTCCTTGTCAATACAGTAGATCAGTGGAAAATGTACTTTGATGGATCATTTACCCAACAT
Source organism: Sequoia sempervirens (assembly GCA_007258455.2). Classification (NCBI taxonomy): domain Eukaryota; kingdom Viridiplantae; phylum Streptophyta; class Pinopsida; order Cupressales; family Cupressaceae; genus Sequoia; species Sequoia sempervirens. The sequence continues at coordinate 152,652 of VDFB02341857.1, forward strand.
GGATCAAGGGCAGGTATTATTTTTATCAACCCTCAAGGTGATTGTATTCCAAATTCATACCGGCTATCCTTTCCATGTACTAACAATATTGCGGAGTATGAAGCCCTAATAACATGTCTACTTGGATAGCAGTTTAGTGGCAGATACAAGAGTTGAAAGTCTATGGGGAATCATAGTTAGTTGTCAATCAAGTCAATGATGATTACCAAACCAAGGATGATAAACTCACTCCTTATAAGAAGATGATAGAAAGTCTTAAGGACTTTTTCATTGACATAACCTTTGAGTAGATACCACGCATGAACAATCAAGCAACAAATGTCATGGTGATAATTGGATCATTGTTAGACATGCCACACAACATCCTTCAATGTGAATTATTGGTAGAACAACTTCCCGTACCAGCTTTCAAAATCCTTGAATCTAAATTTGTGTGTGTAATCGTTGGTCCTAGTTCCCCATGGTATCATGATATATTCACCTATCTTAGCAGAATTACCCTCCCATCCGATATCACCTCCAACCTTTAAAAGACCTTTATTAAAAAGGCATCCCAATTTGTAATCTTAGGTGATACCCTTGACCACAAAAGCATCAAGGGGACATTACTACGATGTCTCAACCAAGAGGAAGTCTTGATTGCCTTAACAAAAGCACATGATGGCATATGTGGTTCCCATTCTAGTGGTATGCATTTAGCTAAGAAACTGTTGAGGATGGGGTACTACTGGCCAACCAAGGAAAGATAATCCCATCGGTACATGTGGAAGTGTGTCCAGTGTCAACAACATGGAGATATTATTCATGCTCTAGCTCAAGAGTTACAACCATTGGTCACACTTTGGCCTTTCTTGCAGTGGGGGCTTGAACTCATAGGGAAAATCACTCCCACCTCATCTAATGGCCACAAGTTCATCATAATGGCCACTGAATACTTCACCAAGTGGGTCGAAGCCATCCCTATGACTTACATAACAGGGAAGAAAATTGCAAGGTTTATCCTAAATTACCTTATATGTTGTTATGGTGTTTCACAATCCCTTATTCCAATAATAGAACACCATTCAAAAATCAAGATGTGAGAGAGTTATGCCAAAGATTCAACATATAACATTGATTCTCTACCCCTTATTACCCCTAGGGAAACAATCAAATTGAGGCTACAAACAAGACCATTATGAAAATCCTAAAGAAAACAATCAATGAAGTTGGCCATGATTGGCATCTATAGTTAAATCCCGCCCTCTGGGCCTATCAAATCAGTATTTGCACACCTACAAGTGCAACCCCTTTCTCCTTGGTCTACGAATTAGAAGCCACCCTTCCTATTGAGGTCGAGCTTCCATCGCTATGATTGTCACTACAAAATCTAATCACTGATGAAGAGTATAGAGTATCCCAGCTGAATGAGTTAGAATTCCTAGATGAGCATCATCTTGATGCCTTAAATCATTTGCAAGCCTACCAAAACTGATTAAGACGAAGTTATAACAAGAAGATCAAGAGTCAGTCTTTCTAGGTAGGAGATCTTGTGCTCAAGTAGAATCAAAAGAACGTTCCAGATCAAAACAGTAAAGGAAAGTTTGAGCCTAATTAGTTAGGCCCATTTGTTGTCACAACGAGCTATAGATCAGGAGCATACCAATTATCAGTGCCTGAAGGTGAACCCTTGCAGGAGCCAATCAATAGTCTACATCTTAAAAAGTTTTTTGCCTAGGTTTAAAGGGTGTAAATCTAAAAATACAAAAAAAAATAAAAATGATCAAAAATCCAAAAAAATAAGAAAAAGGATTGAAAATAGTAAAAAAAAAAATCATCCTCTAGTGAAAACCACTTCAATGGCACTTTGGGCAAGTACCTTCATGAAAACCTAGAAAACATGAGCCTTGTGTAAATAAGCACCTCCATCTATCTTTGGCTCTTTATCCTATCATTCTTTGTGTCACATTCATCCATTACATCATTCATCCTATTTATTCCATCACCGATTCGCGTCTGTATCATAGCTTGATATTGTGAAGTATCGTATTCCCCTTTAGTACTACTTGGCATATTCTGAAGGTTAGTTTGTCCTGCCTATATTGTGGTAGTCTATTGCATAACATTGAGAAAAATTCATTATGGATTGGATTGGGTTCTTGTATATCTTAAGGTTATTTGAAATCTCTCGAAAATCCCAAAAACATTCATAAAATCTCATCAAAATCCAAAAACACTTGCAAAATTAGAAAATCCAAAAACATCAAAATCATGTACAACTAAAATCCAAAAACATTAAAAAATTGTAAATTCAAAATCCCAAAACATCCAAAACACATCAAAATCCCAAAATAGGTCAAATCATCGAAAAAACCAAAAACATTACCTTATCAAACTATGTTGTCTCTGAGCTTGAACGTAGGCAAGGCCATCACTGATGTGCCCCCGAGACATTTTAGGTTAGGAGTCCATCATAATAAGTGGACAATCCATCAACTGTTCATATTTCTTCAACAATAGGTCAAGTCAGTTGAACTACATGGTATCTGCATGTATAATGTAGGCAAGGCTCATCTTTGATAAGCCCCTGAGGCCCCTAGGATAGTCTTTTAGGTTAGGTTCTTGGTCCAAACTCAGAAAACCCCAAAACATTTGAAAATTGAAAACCCAAAATATTGGAAAACCCTAGAGAAAACCCTAAACAACCTCAAATAATCGAAAACCTAAAAATTCACAAAAACTTTCAAAAAGACCAAAAAAATCAACCTCAAAACATTGCAAAATACCAAAAACATTGAAATATTTCAAAAAAATTCAAAATCGTCCATCCCATTTTCGCTTTCACCCACAATAACCTTTCATCAATAATAAATCATTCGTCATCTTCAAACTTTGGTAAAACAAATAGAAAATAAGTGTCGCAAGTCATAAAGCGAGAACCTAAAATGTCAAAATCTCAAGTCTAGGTCATAAGTAAAATGAGTTAGTGGAGTTTATATCAACAACTTATCACACACTTAGTATTAGTCAAAACATCTAATTAACATGTCCTTGGTGCATCCTTCCGACAATGGCCATCAACATCATAAATCACCTTAGCTATGTTACATTGGGCTCTAGGAAAATTCACCACTAGCAATTCACTGACAAAAAATTCACCGCGGGAAAATTCACCACCATGACAAATTCATCTCAAGTAAAATTCACCACCAACAATTCATCGCCATGGAAAATTAACAACATTAACATTTTAAAATATTAATGCGATTAATTTTCCAAGGTGGTGAATTTTACTTTGCAATTTGTCATGGCGGGGAATTTTCCTGTGGTGAATTGTTAGCAATGAATTTTCTGTCAGTGAATTTGTCGTATGCCGTTACATTAGCAAGAGATATAGATAATATTGACTGTCTATTTTTTTATATTTTCTTATGATTTATCTTATTGACCCATTCTAAGGACCTATCGATGATGTCTTAATGATTTAGAGAGAAAGAAATAGGGAATTGATCATTATCTTTCATTTGCTATGCTTGTGGGGTATTCTTGTAAAATAATCTTGGCACATACTTGCTTAGTTGTGTGTAGGGAGGTCATTTGGAGTAGATTATTGACTATTTCGTAAGCTTTGGTCCAATGTATTCTAGACTTCTAAATTGCATTCCAATGAGGTTTTCGTATGTCAAGATGTGAACAAGGACTATCCTATATATTTGCAGATTCAAAGTCCATGTCACTAGATACAATTCCATCTTGGTTATCGATACCTTGATGCATTATGTCTATGTGTTATATCAAACATATGGAATGACAGAAAGTCCCAATCCCAAAGATATAAGAAAATCATCCATCTCGTCACCATATCTAATAATGTCTCAATGACTCATGGACTTGTTGGACTTCTGAATCAATCTCAAAATCAATGGTTAATCCATCTCACTCTTCTATCCATTCTTCTACTTCCTCTATCTTTACTCACATTTCTATCCAAGTGTTGAATTTATGTGATATATGAAAATGTACATGAGGCTAGCCATGGCCAATGATTGTCTATACATCATCAACTCTGTCTACATTAGACATCTAAGCTTTCTAGTCCTCTTTGAGCTAAACCTATCTTGCATCTTTGTCGAGAGATCAACCCAAAATTCCAAATTGTCACCCGATCTCTCGCGAGGGCTGGGTACAAGCTTAATTCTTTCCACTAGGGAAACAATGAGGCATCTAAAAAATTAGGAATTTTTAAATTTTTGATCTAAACAATAGTTTTAATCTGAAAAGCATCAGTTTTTAAACCAACGTAGTAGGTACCTCACTTCAAAGAGGGGAAAAATGTACACTTAAAAATGTATTGAATGAGACTACACATTGGCATCTGATATACTAACATCATTTCACCCTAAAATTCATCCTCTTTTAGCTTATTTGATTAAATTAACCTAGTTAATTAATCAAAGGTTGCATGTTCATCTAGTAATCTAATTAAACTAATTGAGTTAATTCACTCTCCATAATATTCACCTTTCATCCTATCTAATCGAATAATAAAAATTATTTATCTATCCTTCTTATATCTTCTTATGTAATTAAATAAATCCTAGTTGTCCTGGTTATTTAATTAAATATCCTAATCCCACCCCTTTCATTAAATAAAATAATTAATTAATGCTAAATCTTAAATTCCTCCAAAAGGGAATATTCCTATGGAATATCCCTCCCCTTTGCACATTAAAACTTTGTTTTAGTTTGCTAAATGCTAATTTTCCTCATCCACTTGCATGAGAATATTCTTTGAGAATGTTTTCCCTTTTCACTCATTCAAAAAGGGAATATCCTTCTTTATAACAAACTTCTTGAGCAAGATTTGAAAGTGTGCTTCTTTGCATGATTGTGAGCCCTTGATTAAATATCAACTTGCATTCTCAACCCTTGATGGGAATCCATGATCTATGCCTCCACCTTCTTTCCATCCTGACCATTGATTGATTCTTTCAATATTGACCATCCATTTTTTATTTTCTCTCCTATAAATAGATCACTATTTGGAGAGAAATGGATCCATCTTTTGATAGAAAACTTATGATGTTGAAACTCACACTCATTTACATTCATGTTTTACATTTGATAGCATTTTAGATTAATTTTCATGCATTGTTAGCTTATCATCCATCAATGGCTTCCATGATAACTTAGTTTGCATTCATTTAGTATATTTTGGAATCTAGGGATTGCATCTTTGAATCTTGTATAAATTTAGCATAGGTTTGCATACACTTACATCAAACATCTTAGTTTTTATCATGTTTTTGATTAACGCAAAATAGGTTTTGAAGGGACCAGAAACCTTGAACAAAAAAGGAAGTGGCAGTAAAGATAAGACAATTGACTTCCCACCCAAAAAAAACTACAAAAAACACCAGTTGATTACTAGACCATCAGCCAACCATCCGTAGTAACATCAGCCAAAAAAGAAAAAGTAGAAAGACAAGCCAAATGGCCCTTAAAGTAGTTCTTTAAGCATTTTTGTAGCCCCCAAATCCTTGGCCGCCAACTTATCATGCATTTCCATAATTTCTTCCACATCACGAGCAACATCCTTCTTACCTTTCTTGGTTTTACTTCGGGTACGAACACTTGGAGCAATAACCATATCAGTTGAAAGCCCATCCATACCAGCTCCCTCCTTGCGATCCAAGGTCACCTGGTCATCGAACAATCCCTTCCCAATTAGCTCCATGGCCTTCTGATTAAGGAAAATCATCCCCTCGGCCGACACCTCCAGCTTCTCCCTACTTATGTTTATGAGCGTATCCAAATACCTTTAGAGTTGCATGTTCTATCTCTCCAACACCGCCACTCTTGATCCATAGTCATTCTTTAGAACAACAATTTCATCCACCATACACACACTCAAATTCAAAGACCGAGACAGAGCAAAAATAGAATCTTGCTCTTTCAGACTTTGTAGAGTAGAGATGTTGCACTTGGAAATGGTATCATGCTTGTTATGGAGATCCTGAATCTGTTGAACAAGCCACATAAGCAAATTGAAAGAACTATCTGCCCCTTCCTTAACAAGGCCCGATGCCTGCGAAAAATCCATTGCACCCCAGAATAAACTCCTACCTTGATGCGAACCACCCAGTGGTTCCTCCATATGAACATCCTCAGAACCCAACTTGGCCTTCCCCTGATCCCTAGAAGTAGAGCCTTGAGCAAAATCTTCAAGGTTTTCAATCAAATTCTTTTTATCGACCACAGGGTACCCACCACCACCCAACACCTCGACCTGAAAACTACCAACCACCTTCTCAATATTAACATTCAATTCCCTGAGACAACCCTTACACTTCTTACCAGCAGAGCCCTCAACAACACCCTCAAGAATCTTCAACTTATGTTTCACATGAGGAGAAACTTTCGAGGAAGAAGGGAAAACATCACCCGTAGACGAAGCATAATCCAAATCAATATCAAAGCCATTAGACCAACCCTCTGACTCATCCTCAGCCTCCGTACCAGCAAACTCCTGAATTTCAACAATATTGCATTTCCCACTTTCTTTCCCCAATTTCTTAGAAATAGGGGACTGAGGAGTTCTCACAATGCAGTTAGCCTTGATAAAATCAATAATTAAAAGCATTAATCCTTCATGTAGAAAGGGATTCCTAGGGTTTTTTCTATGATTCAAGATGCTTTCTTCCATAGACAACAACAAATAGAAGGGGAAAGAAACTAGCTTACCATGGCGATTGAGCTGAACAAAGTGATGACCGTAGAGTGCCGCAAATCTACCATCCAGAGTGAAGTAGTTCATTAACGCCATAAAAAATACCCACCAAATTGGTTTGATCTTAGTTCAGTCATAGCCACCACAATCCAAGCAAACCATTTTAGCCCTTTCCCTATCACAAAGAAAAGTCTTCCTAGCAGATTGCAAAATATTCTTGTCCCGGTAAAATTTCCTACCTTCCATTGATAAGCCAATCACCTCTACGATAAGATCTTCATCAATGGTAATATCCTTACCATACAAACTCACCATACGACCATGCCAGGCAACCACAAACTCCTTAGAAATTGAGGATTTAAAACCCTTTAGTTTCTCCAAGTAAGGAGTAACACCCCCTCTCTACAAAATTTCCCATACTCTGGGATTAACCCTGGTATCATCACAAGAGAGTGGCTTCATTCGACACCTATCCCCACCCATCATTGAGAAAATTGCAGAGCACTCGCAGGATAAGGAAAAGACAATAGTCACATAGCTACCCAGAAAATGTGTGAAGTAATCCAGAATAGTCTAGAAGGAGATAATGCAAAGGACTCTACAAAAAATCCACTGAAAGAAGCCACAAATTCCAATGATCATAATTTGTGCGTAAGTCCCATCATACTGCTAAATTCATGATTCCCACACAAGCCCAAAAACAAGGAGGTGGGCAATGAAGAAAAATTAATGTCGATCATTAATAATAAGTGTGCTTAAATCAATTGGAAGGACTTCATCCTCCCCCCACAATTTAGCCGAAGACACACCATAATTTTCCAGCCAATCAGCCACAACATTCACTTCCCTATAGGCATGGGAAATATAAATTTCTTCAAACTCCTAACTAAAGTAAATAACATCCACAATAAAATTATTAATGGACCAAGAAGGGGGAGTTCCTTGCTTAAGGCAATTGATAATATTCAACGAATCACCTTCGACCCAAAGTTTAGAGATCCTCAAATCCCTAGCCATCTTGATACTATGATAGGCCACAACTGCTTTAGCAAGGTGGTTTGCCTGTTAGTTTTTATCATGTTTTTGCTCATCTTTTTCATCAGTTTCCATCGATTTTAATCAATAAAATCGATTGGAAAGGCTCATTATCCAAGGGATTGGGAAAGGGTCACCATTCCACATCAATGCAACACCACTCCCCTAATAGGATAACATTCCATGTCTTAGAATATATGTTTGTCAAGCTTTCATGTTTTAGCATGTTAGTTTTGATGGCTTCTTCGCTTTTTTGATATTGAATATCTTATTGGGATCATGATTTAGGTAATTAAATAGGCTTTAAATTAATTTGGATCTAGCATATTTAGTTGAAACTATGATTATGCTCACAAAATCATCTCATGAAGTTACATTACTATTGTCATCTTAAGATACATGTTTAGAGTATTTGATCAACTACCTTGAACTAAACTTAACTTAGTGACAACTATTGGGGTTAAATTGATAACATGTAAGATTTATCTATGGAGATAGCCACCCAATACCTAGAGGCCTAATGGAAAGCACAAGATACTCAAAAGATCAATATGAAAACAATATACTATATTCCTATCAAAGAGTAAAAATATAATGAAGGTACAATGTATGAGAGACCCTTGGTGTAATGTCCCTAATTGGAAATGCTTAAATCTGCCCTAATTTTCTTTCCCAAATAATAATGAGTTTAGAGAGTACCTTTTTTTCCTTGATTGAAGTCTTGCACATAGGTTAGAAATCATCACCATAATCATTTTGGTTAACTGATTATAAACAAATAACCATATTCTAAGTATTAGTAAACTCATGACAACATGGTAGGGTAAGTGGAGTTGCAACAGGTGTCCTTGTAGCCAATTCTTCTAGAACCAAGGGCAGCACTTGTCGAGGCAACAAAAAGTACCCCCTTGGCCCATGTGGTCTCATTTTTCCCCTTCCTGAGTGGCATATCTAGAAGATGCCCTCTCATTGTACTCCCTCGACAATCCTCATAGGGTAAGTGAAGTTGCAACGGGTGTCCTGGTAGCCAACTCTTCTAGACCCAAGGGTATCATCCATTGAGGCAACGACAAGTATCCCCTTGGCTCATGTGGGCTCATATTTTCCCCCTTGGGTGGCATATCTAGAAGATGCCCTCTCGTTGTACTCCCTCGGCAATCCTTCCTTCCCTTATCCATGGTGTGGGTATGTATTGGTTTTACTAACTCACATTTAAATTAAAGTATCTATCAAACTCATTACACCATGGTGGGTGGTTAGGAGTTGCAAAAGGTATCTTGGTAGCTCAACTCCTTTAGACCCAAAGGAAATACCCATTGAGACAACGACAATACCCCTTTGGCCCATGCAGATTCATCTTGTCCCCTCCTGGGCGATGTATCTAGAAGAGGACCCCATTGTTGTACTCTCTTTGTAATTCCTCTTTCCCCACCATGATGAAGATATACGCACAATAATGTAATCAGATTCCCAATTCTAAATAAACATATCAACAGTGTTATAAAGTTTTCTAAGCATATTATCAATAAGCATAAATAGTATCATGCATAAATTGTTGTTCCTAAATAACATCAATAATAATAAACGATACCAAAAAGAATAAATAATATCATGTATATATTATTATTCTCAAATAACATCAATAAGATTAAATAATATTACTAAAAATAAATAATATCTTTCATATATTATTATTCCTAAATATTACATTATTATCTTAATTATAATGTAGTTTACCAGATAATGTTGATCGATCTACAATATTCTCTATTCCTCCTACCACAATCCCCTTTTACTTTGAAGAGAACTTCCTTTAAATATCCTTGATGGGATGAAGAGTTGCACCTTTCCATTCGGTAGCCATTTTGAAGGGTTGTGTTTCTTGATCACTGCCATTAGAATTGATGCTTAACTGATTTTTTATGATTAATGAATTGCTGCCCAAAATAATCGCTTGGACCATGAGTGTTTCCTTTAGTCTTAATTGTTTGACTTGGTAAAAATGTTTGGGATTTGGTTTTTATTTATTTAATTTGAGGCATGCATAATATTATTTTAATTTGTGAATATCTTATGGTTATAATTTACAATTAGCAATATTAATTAATTATGATTTGTATTATTGTGACCGATGGATTAGCATGGGCTGACTACACTTGATCCATGAGGATTCAAAGTGTAATTATGCCACTAAACGTCAATCCCAATAAGATCAATCAATAAAAACTAAACTAAGAATCCATTAAAACTTAACATATTAAACTATGAAAGCTTTAGAAATACCCATTCTAATCTATTGAAAATTATCCTATTGGGGGAGTGGTGTCGCATTGATGTGGAATGGCAACCCTTTCCTAATCCCATGGATAAATGAGACTGTTCTGATCAATTCTGTTGAAAAGAATTGACGAAACCGATGATAGATGTGTGATGAAACATGATTTTAAAGCTAAATGAGCATGATGCAAGCTATTTTAACATGATTTGTGCTAAGATGACTAGTATGGGTGAGTGCAAAGCTAATCTAAATGGATTTAAAACTAAAAAAGATTGAAACCCTAATTACACAATACTAAATGGATGCATTTATGTTATCATAGAAGCAATTAATGAAAGCTAAGCTAATATTCAAGTAAATTAAGCTAAAATGATGTTAAATGTGAGTGCAAGTGCAAATGATTTTAACAACATAAGTTTGATGTTAAAAGATGGATCCATTTGTCTCCAAATAGTGACCTATTTATAGGAGGACAAATGAGAGATGAAGGGTTTAGATCAAAAAGGTTAATCAATGATCAAAAAGGTTGAGATGGAGGAAAGATGAAACATGGATCATGGATTCTCATCAACAGATGAGAATCAATGATCACATGGATCAAGGAAAGAATCAAGGGTTCATATTCTTCCAAACAAACACACTTTCAAAATTTGCACAAGAAGTCTTGTAAGTTTGTTATAAGAAAGAATATTCCCTTTTTTCAAATGAGTGAGGAGAGAGAATATTCTTTGGAATATTCTCATGGGTGAGGGGAAATTAGATATTTAGCAAATTAAAACAAAATTTTAATGTGAAAAAGGGGAAAGAATATTCCATGGGAATATTCTTTTTGGAGGAATGTGCAAAGGAGGAATATTCCCTTGCAAGTGTGGGGGATTAGATTTATTAGTAATTGATAATTAAAACAATGTTAATTATGCAATTTTAGAAGAATTACATGATATTCATTAAATAAATGTTTTAATGAAAAGGGGAGATATGATATGATATTTAATTAAATAACTTAGGGTTGTTTAATTAAATAAGAGGAATTTGGGGATTTAAATTAAATAACTCGATGTGTTCAATTTATTAGGACAAAATGTTAGCATGAAAGGGGGTGAATTAACCCGATTAGATTAATTAGGTTAATAGATGAAAATGACATAATTAATTAAATAGCTAGGCTAATTTAATCAATTAAGCGAAAAGAGGACGGGTTTGAGGATGAAATAGTGTTAGTATACTTGATTCGAGTGCATGATATCATTCGGGACATTTTTAAGTGTCTACATTTTTCCCCTCTTTGAAGTGAGGTACCTATTACGTTGGTTCAAAGACTGACACTTTTCGGATTAAAAACTGCTGCTCAGAGCAATTTTTTTTTTTGGATGCCCCACTGTTGCCCTAGCATAAGGAATAAGCTAGTTCCTTGCCCCCTCAAGAAATCAGGCAGGAACTTTGAATTTTGGGTTGATTTGTCGACAAAGGTGTAATATCAGTTTAGCTCAAAGAGGACTGGAAATCTCAGATGTGTGATGTAGATAGATTTTATGATGTATAGAAAATCATCAACCATGGGCAACCTCATGTACATTTTGATATATCACACATATTCGATACTTGGATAGAAATGTTGGTAAAGATATAAGAATAAGAAGAATGGATTTGACCATTGATTTTGAGATTGATTCAAAAAGTCCAACAAGTCTATGATCCACCAAGACTTTATTAGAGATGGTGATGAGAGAGAGATGATGATATGCTCATACCTTGGGATTGGGATTTTCCATCATTCCTTATTGTTTGATATAACACAGATACGATGCATCAAGGTATTGAGAACTAGGATGGCATTGTATCTAGTGACATGGACTTTGACTTTGCAAACAAATAGGATAGTTCTTGTTCACACCTTGACATACAAAAAACTCGTTAGAATGTAGTTTAGAAGTTCATAATATATCGGACCAAAGCATACACAATAGTCAACAATCTAATCCAAACAACCTCCCTACACACAACTAAGCAAGTATGTGCCAAGATTATTTTACAAGAATACCCACAAGCACAATAAACAAAAGATAATGATTGATGCCCCATTCCTTTCTCTAAATCGTTTTAGATAGACATCATCAAGAGGTCCTTAGAATGGGTCTTTTAAGATAAATCAAAAGAAAAGATCAAAGACAAATAACCATTGTTATCTATATCTCTTGCTGGTTTACTTATAGCTAAGGTGATTTATGATGGTGATGTCCATTGCAGGAATGATTCATCATAGGACATGTTGATTAGATGTTTTGATTAGGATTAGGTTTGTGATAAGCCATTGATACAAACTTCATTGATTCGTTTACCTATGATTTAGACTTTACATTTCAACGCTTATTTTTGGATTTTTGGAATATTTCAATGTTTTTGGTATTTTGAAATGTTTTGAGGCTATTTTTGGTCTTTGTGAATTTTTATGTGAATGTTTTGGTTTTTGATTATTTGAGGCTCTTTAGGGTTTTTGCTAAATATTTGGATGTTTAGGAATTTTTTGAGTTTCAACCAAGAACCTAACCTAAAAGACCTATCTTAGGGGCCTCGGGGGTTGATCAAAGATGAGCATTGCCTACGTTATACACATAGAGACCACGTAGTTCGATTGACTCAACTTATTGACAATGAGATATGAACATTTGATGAAATATTAGTTTATTAAGACTGACCTAGGGTGTCTCAGGGGCACATCAATGATGGCCTTGCCTATGTTCAAGCTCAGAGACCCATAGTTCGACATGGTTCTATTTTTTATTCAATTTTCTATGTTTTAACCTATTTTGGGATTTTTATGTGCTATGGATTTTTTAGATTTTTTATTTTACAATTTTTGAATGTTTTTGGATTTTGGTTGTACATGATTTTGAATGTTTTATGGATTTTTTGGATTTTGATGAGGTTTTATGAATGTTTTTGAGATTTTCGATGAGATTTTAAGGTAAATGATACCTAGATCATGATGTCAATGTCACGTTGTGAGATAAAAGACATAGATCAAGAGTTATTTGGAAATAAGAGTTCAATAACCTGCCCCTAGTGTCTAGCAATGCTTCATAATGTAATGGATAACCAAGATAGGTAATGTATATGTGAAGATCATGCTAGATATGGGCTATGGGAATTCATGAGATAAAATGGTAAAGAACCTATCAAAATATTTCCACGAGAAGAGTTGAAGTATATGCCGAATCTTTGTCAAGATCAAGATAAAATGGAATATTTGGATAAATCTGGATTGGATGGATGGAGGGGTCATTGGACTTATCATGACAAGGATGAGATGCTTTTGTTTGAGAAGGATCATATAGATGCTCGATTCTACTCATAACGCCCGTTTTCTAGGTTTTCATCATGGTACTTGCCCAAAGTGCCACCGTAGTGGTTTTCATTGGAGGATAAATTTATTTTTTTACTATTTTCTTTATTTTTTGATTTTTTTTGATTTTACCCTTATGTTGAACCACCTCCTGCTACTGATGTAGAGGCCATTTTCATAACATGCCAACAATATCTTGTTTTTGAAGAAGCTTCTTTGCTAAGATACAAGAACTTGAATGCAACCTTGAAGAACTCTGATCTACCTTGTGGATACCAGAATTAACCTTGTCTATGTGTGCACATCATGATAAAGTGCCTTTGGAATCCTTATGATGAAGAGTATCTACTAACACACGATTAATGCGAGAATTGGATATCATGAATGGAGTGGACGGTGACATGTATGAAGGAATATGAGATGTATTGGTTGATGGTTTGGAACATTTGACTCTCCAAGCTTGGGAAGATGAGCAATGATACGTGGGAACATAGGTTTTCATGGAATTAGGACCAACGACTAGATATACTTTGTTCCTTGCTTGAGAAGCCTGCTTTTGTATTTGAGGACTCTTTTGATGGATATATTTCCCCTTTTGATTTTGTCCCATAGTTTCTTTGACTAATGGAGTTTTAGAGGGATAATTTTCTTTAGTTTTCTTTGGCATCCATTTGTATTTGCTATGTCCCTTTTGTGTTACTGCTTCATTTTCTTTGATGATCTTCACCTTGATTTGATGGGAATTCTTATTTTTAAGTTGGTCCCAATTTGTGTATGAGATGATGGGTGAATGTCAACTCATGATACAACTAATTGTAGCATTGACAACATTTTCATTGTAAGGATTCTTTGTGCCCAATATGTTGATGTTTGTTGTAGACAAGATTGCCCCTAGCATTGTGAAGATATTATCAATACCTAACCCTTTTCCCTAATAATGTATCCTTTGATCCGTAGCCACTGAATATGACTTTTCATGAACACATGATATTGCTATGGGTTCCTATTGTTCAAGAATATGAACTATTTGCTATGATTCTATGACATCGTTATCTATTGATACTGCTTCAAAAGATGTTGATGCTGACTCAAAAGATGTAGATGATGCACAATCACTGTAAGAATCAAGAATCTTGACCGTTGCTTTCTCTTGTGTAGAAATATCAAGAGTGGGAGACACTTGTTTTGGATGAAGAATGTCTATGTGTCCATTAGAAAGAAACATCTCATGAGTGATGTTAGGGACATCTTTGGAGTTTAAAATGGTTTGGAAGATGTCCCTTAGCTCTTGGTGAAACTCTGGGGATAGGGGTTCTTGATCTTGACTCAATTTGGAGTAACTTTCGTTATCCTCAAGAGCCTCATCTTGACATGATCCTTGGGTGGATGATATATCATTGATAAAAGACTCTTCACAATAGTTTGTGGGTACAGGTGTAACAAGGGATATTTTTGGCTCATTTAGAATTTCTTCAATGTGCCAATCATTGAGTCATATGTGGTAGAGATATCATAATCTGATATCCACTTGATGTCATTACAGTATAAATACTGCTAAACATTGTTGATGGGTTTGGACTTTGTTTTAAAACAATATCTTGATGTGTGTCCAGTTCCTCATGTTTTGATGAATAAATATGTCCCACCATGGTATCACGTGTATGGTTTACATTTTTTGAGGTTTATGCCTTTCCTGAATCTTTTGCTTTTGTATGATCAAGCATAGGGTTTGTGTAAATTTTCATATTTTCATTCCTAGATTTTTGATTGTCCTCAATGTATCCTTGTTCAATAAGATCTTTTATTAGATGTTTTAGTCTAAAACAATTTTGTGTGTTATGACCTTTGTATCGATGAAATTCACAAAAAATGATCATATCTATAGCTATGTGGTTTGACTTGTGTCTCTTGATAGTTCGAGAAATTTGGGAGTGTGATAAGGTTAGACTGTATCAACTGCTTGAGCACATCCTCTATAGGTTCCCCTAAGGGAGTGAATTGTTTCTTGGGAGCACTGTTTGTTCTTTGTGGTCCATGTTGAGTGTTTGCAACATTGATCATTGGTTTATTGTTTGGTGGTTGCATGCACAGTTGTTGTGTGTTCATGGCTTGGGTATTTGTTTGCCTAAGAGCAGTTAAGACCACCTTTGCATCAACAATACCATCACTAGTAACATTTTTTTTCTTCTCCCGATAGCAGGGCTTGTCAATAAAACTAGTGGATGGGCAGTTTTCTTTATACACTTGTGTGTTCCCTTGTGAGATTAGGGCTCTCTCGATGTTAAGGGCCCTAGGGACAAGCTCATCATAAGTAGTGATACACTGCATCTTCAAGTGGAAGGATAAATCTAGATCAAAATTTGCTATGATAATCCCCACTTGTTGTTCATTGGGAAGGATCCACTTGCTTTTACTAGCTCTTTGTCTCCATCTTTGCAAGAAAATAGTGAATTATTCTCCTTTGTTTTTCTTGAGTGTATATAACCCCTCTAAGCTTACATCCATGTCAAGGTTGAAGGAAAAGTGGTCGGTGAATTTATCGATTATTTCTTGAAATGTTTTGATACCTGGAGGCAATTGTGAAAACCAATCCATGGTAGGACCTATTAAACTTCATGAGAAGAGGTACATTAAGTAGGAATCATTATAGGAAACCTCCATGCACATGACATTGAATTCCTTGATGTGGTCCATAGGATTTCCTCTCCCTTTGTATTTATCAAATTTGGGGACTTCAAAACTAGGAGGGAACGTTACCATAGCAATGTTTCAATCAAAAGGATATGGACATAGGTTTTGTTGTGTATGGGGCTTCCTCATTTTTCCCATCCGAATATCTTATATTTCTTATTTTCATGCCTTAAGTTGCAAGGCCATATTGTCTTGTGGGTTTGATGGAGGAACATATGTTGTGTATTATGGGATGAGATTCTAGTATGATGGGGTGTTGTATGGTGTATATGGTGGTGTAGGATATTGTGAAGGTGATGATGGTGGTGGCATATACGCTCCCAATGTGTTTGTATTGACAATGTTCTATTGAGGGTAATAGTAGGAACCTTGTTGTTGTTGGGCATATTGTTGAGCTAGTCAGGCTTGTTGTTGTTTTTGTTGGGCCACAAGGGTTGCTTGTTGGGTTACTAAGGCTGCTTGGTGTGCTTCATGTTGTTGTTGAGCTAGTAGGGCTGCTTGATGGGCTTGATGTTGTTGTTGTGCTACTAGGGCTGCTTGATTGGCTTGATATTATTGTTGTGTTGCTAAGGTTGCTTGATGCGCTTGATGTTGTTGATGTGCTACTAAGGCTGCTTGTTGTTGTTGCTATTGTTGGATGAATTATTGATAAGTCTATTGTGCTTGTTGTAAAGCTAAGGCATGTGCTTGCAATGTAGGATCAATAGGTTGTTGGGACATGGTTGTTGGGACATCTATGATGGGTTTTGGGTGTTGATGTTTTGTATGGGTAGCGGATTGTTGATGAGTGGTTGGGGGTTACCTTGGTTTAACATTCCTTATAAGATGTTGGATAGGGATGGAGGAATGTAAGTTTGAGGTCCCATTTGATTTTGCATGATGAGGGGGACCATGGGGAAAGATGATGATGGTGGCATTAGATATTTCAATGGTAATGGTACATTAGGACCTCGAGTCCATGGATTTAAAGGATTCTCTTGACTGATGTTTTGGGGATTTCCTTTTGTTTGGGAGGTGATCAAGGTATTACCTTGGTTGATGGGATTCATAACTATTATGTTGCTTTGATTTGGGTTGGTGATGGATGGGATAGATGTGTTCTGGATAATCAATGGGTTGAATGCATCAACATAAAGATTAGATGAAGATGTCCCATGTTCCGTTGAAGGCTGAGTTTGCATAAGGGTATTGACTTTCCCTTTTGGGTCTATTTGCGACACTTGGTTCAAATTACCTTGTGTAATGTTAGGAATACTTGGGGTATTTGTGGTGATGGATGAAGATGGTTGTACTTGAAATGTTGAGGTCATTGTGGCATCATGGAATGTAAGTGTTTTGCCAAATATTGGTGTCTGACTTGTGTTTTGGGGAAGGTTGGTGGTTAATGGAATGGTCATTTTGTGAATACCCAAAGTTGTGTTTGTTCCTAGACATGAAGTGAGACCAAGGTTGGTTCCTAGTCTAATTACAAGACTAGATGTTAAGGGTTGTCTTGGCACAAGGGATGGAGTTGGTTGAATTGTAGGTGTAATTAAGCCTTGTGCCATGGTTTGTGCAACAAATGATGGGGGAATTAAAGCCACTTTCTCTAAGGCTCAATTTTCTTGTTTATACTCAAGGATTTCTTCTTTAGTAAGCTCAAATGGGTTGTTTGTGACATCTTCTACCTCATGTGGTCCCAATAGATCTTGGGGTTGTTGTGAGGAGGTAGAATAACTCCTTGGGTCAAATTTTTGTGAGTTTGGATCACTTGTGGTGGATGGGACTTTGGTTTATTCCATGATTCTCTTGTGTTGTGATCTTGTTGTAACCATAGATTGTGGGTCACCTATGGGAGAGTTGTGTTGAGATTTGTAATGTTTGAACTCTCTAGTTGACTCAAATTTAGGTAGAAGGGACATTCTAAGTCATTTTGTAGCAATGTTGATAATGAGAGATGAAAAGGTGAATGATATGGGGGAAGTGATCTTTGCAAATTTTTTGGGACAACACTTTTGACTTAAGTTTGATGTCTTCATGTTTGGATAAAGGATGTTTATGAACTTGTGAATCTTTAGGGTAGACTTGTGACCTTCAAGATAAACTAGTTCAAAGATGATAACTAACTTAACTAAGTGCATGGAAAAGGATTCATTTCACATACAAAGTAGCTAAGTTAGGGTTTGGGTTGATAGATGTCTAAGTACAAAGTGTTGGTGTATTCAAAAGTTTACAAAGTTTGGTGAAGTGAAGGATGAAATATGATGAAGGATGGATGAAATGTTTGACCCAATGTTGACCTAGAATGAACCTTTGTTTTCCAAGACAAAGGTAGTGAGAAACATGCTATACCTTTAAAGTGATCAAACCCTAAGGACTCAATGATTTTGGTAAAATAAAACTCAAATGATTTTGGAAATAGGACCCAATAATTTTGACAATAGAATTTGGACTCAATGTTTTGCAATGTTTTCCTTGTATGATAGCAGGCATAACGTTTGGTTGTTCCACCGGAGCAATCGAACACCAAATGGTCATGTGGGGTTCAATTTGTCAATTTATCTTGGTTAAATGAGTTTCTTTTTACCACAAACACTTGTCTTGCTTAAGTTTCAAACTAAATGTCTATGCCAAAAACATCATAAATTTCACAAGGTCCATTATGTGAAAATCATGAGGTAGGAGCCATAGTTTCCTATGTTAACTTTGGGAAGTATGGATTGAGATGTAAACCAAATATTTATAAGTATCTAAGAATGAATCCTTAGGACAAACATCAATATCAAGGTTTTGTCAAAGGGTATCCATACCTAGACCAAAGGGTTTGAAATTTTGAAAAGACTTGTTAATGTTTGTTTGCAATTGTTTTGGAACCGCAAGTGTTAAAATGACTCTCAAGCATTTACAATCCTAGATAGAGTGGGTACATATTTTTTTGTAGGATTACCATCATTGGAAGAGATTATTAATTTGTGAAGATGAAGTGGAAAAATAGGCTATGTCAAGGAAATGTAACATCTAGACACGCCAAGCAAAGGAGCCATTCCCCATTTTCTTTATTGCCTCAATAAAAAACCAGACATGGTAAGTAACTTTTGGGCGTGGTGCTACTCCCATGCACTACCTTGAAATACGTTTCAAAATTGGACTTGGTTAGCCACTATAAACAAGGATTTTAATGACCATATCCGGGATAGACTGGTGCCATACACACATAAATTCTACTCAATTAAGAGGCCTCCCAACCCTTAGAAACATCTAAGGGTTTTAAAGCATCACAAGGATGCTAGGGGAGACATTCGTCGGTATGGGACAACCACAACCAGCTGGTTAGTGACTTTCGTCACTCTAAATTATTTATATAGCGAGCCAGATAGAAAGCACCGATTGGGTCGTTCCCTCTCACAAGTTGGGAGGCAGAGCCTCTAAAGGTAACACATGTTTGAAGCATAAAATTACTTTCATCACCCAAGATTTCCAATAGGCACAAGGGGAGAGGATTAGCACTTCTAAGAAAAAAAGTATAATTGTGTGTTTCTCTTCACCCAAGATCGCACGACACACAAGGGGAGTGGATACACACAACAAGTCTACTCAAGCAAGTTAAACACATGTTCATTTTGATCCATCATAGCAAAATGAGTTCATTTTAAGCACCAAGTTTGAATTGTGAAAGTTGTATTGTTCAATTTTAAACCAACAAGCAAAATGATGTGAGGGTTCAGTTTTAACCAATTTGAACATTAATTTTAAATCCCAAAAAGAAATCTAGTTTGGTCCTAAAATGCGAAATAAAGCATCATAAAATGGGTTATAATTGCCCATAAGTGTAAAAACACTTGTTACAATATATATTTAAATGCCTTTTTGTTCAATTAAATGCTCCATGCTCCTCTTCAAACCTGCAATCCATGTTCCAAATGTTAGATGAAATCAAGAAAACAAGAAGATGTTAGGGTTAGATAAATGATTAAGCATTAAAACCCTACAACCTAGACCAAGTTGTAATGTGATTTGACTTTAGGTGCAAAAATGGAAAATTTAACTCCACCAAAATTGAAAAACACCTATACCATTGCGTAGAGCATGAAATTCTACCCCATTAAATTTTTTTTTTTTGAAAAAGACCTCCGTTTGACCAAGATATGGCCATTTTAAGATAGATTGTAAAAGAAAAAAATCAATAGCGTCACTATAGAAATATAGTGACGTCTTGTAAATTGTGACACTTCTTTCAATTATTGTGACATTTTTTTCAATTATTGTGACACCCTTGTAATTATTGTGACACTTTTTTCAATTATTGTGATGCCTTTGCAATGGCGTCACTTTGGTGAAGAATAGTGTTGCTCTGGTGAAAAATAACATCACTGTAGCTCCCAAAAGTGCCGCTCTATTCTAGAAACCTACAACTCATGAAAACTTAAGACAAATTCATCCAAAAAAGTTAGTAAAGTCATCCTTCTAGTGCCAAAATGTGACCAATGGATTAGTATGGGTTGACTACACTTGATCCATGAGGATTCAAAGCGTAATTATGCCACTAAACGTCAATCCCAATAAGATCAATCACTAAAAATAAACTAAGCATCCATTAAAACTTAGCATATTAAACTACGAAAGCTTTAGAAATAACTATTCTAATCTATTAAAACTTATCCTATTGGGGGAGTGGTGCCGCATTCATGTGGAATGGCAACCCTTTCCCAATCCCGTGGATAAATGAGCATGTTTCGATTGATTCTATTGAAAAGAATCAACAAAACCGATGATAGATGTGTCAAAACATGATTTTAAAGTTAAATGAGCATGATGCAAGCTATTTTAACATGATTTATGCTAAGATGACTGGTATGGGTGAGTGCAAAGCTAATCTAAATGGATTTTAAACTAAAAAAGATTGAAACCCTAATTACACAATACTAAATGGATGCATTTATGTTATCATGGAAGCCATTAATGGAAGCTAAGCTAATATGCAAGTAAATTAAGCTAAAATGATGTTTTTTTGTGAGTGCAAGTGCAAATGATTTTAACAACATAAGTTTGATGTTAAAAGATGGATCCATTTGTCTCCAAATAGTGAGCTATTTATAGGACAAAAAATGAGAGATGAAGGTTTGAGAACAAACGGGTTAATCAATGGTCAAGGATGGAGGAAAGATGAAACATGGATCATGGATTCTCATCAATGGATGAGAATGAATGATCACATGGATCAAGGAAAGAATCAAGGGTTCATATTCTTCCAAACAAACACACTTTCAAAAGTTGCAGAAGAAGTCTTGTAAGTTTGTTATAAGGAAGAATATTCCCTTTTTTCAAATGAGTGAGGAGGGAGCATATTCTTTGGAATATTCTCATGGATAAAGGGAAATTAGATATTTAGCAAATTAAAACAAAGTTTTAATGTGCAAAAGGGGAAGGAATATTCCTTTTGGAGGAATGTGCAAAGGAGGAATATTCCCTTGAAATATTCTCTTGCAAGTGGGGGGATTAGATTTATTAGTAATTGATAATTAAAATAATGTTAATTATGCAATTTTAGAAGAATTACATGATATTCATTAACTAAATGTTTTAATGAAAAGGGGAGATATGATATGATATTTAATTAAATAACTTAGGGTTGTTTAATTAAATAAGAGGACTTTAGGAATTTAAATTAAATAACTTGATGTATTTAATTTAATAGGACTAAATGTTAGCATGAAAGGGGGTGAATTAACTTGATTAGATTAATTAGGTTAATAGACGAAAATGACATAATTAATTAAATAGCTAGACTAATTTAATCAATTAAGTGAAAAGAGGATGGGTTTTGAGGATGAAACAGGGTTAGTATACCTGATTCGAGTGCATGATATCATTCAAGATATTTTTAAGTGTCTACAATCATAATAATGGTTTTTATAAATATAATTGTATTAATGATAATCATAATTATAATCACTATTTGGATTTCAATTTATTTATACTTATATTTTTTATGTCTATTATGATTGTAATATTTAAATTGTTTTATATTTTAATATTTATGATATTATATTTGATAATTTAATTATAATATTATGTTGTGATAATTATAATTAAATTACTAATATTTATAATTTTAATATGTATTTTGTTTTATCTTATTTTCTTATTCCAATGTTTGTTATTAGTGTTATGATTTCAGGGACATGACAATCCTCCCATCCCAAATTTGCTTGTCCTCAGGCAAGCCATTTTAACTGAGACCCCTTTTAAGGTCATAGTCATCCCTTAACCTTAAAGCAAGAACATATATAAATTAAGATGAGAATTAGAAGTATGTCATATATCTATATGGTGTTCTATGAAGAGGTTTTCTATTTATTTGAAAAGGAAGCCTCGTGGATCTTAGGACATATTACAATTCTCACTAGGGAGATTGGTCATGAAATATGCCTTTAGATTTTGAGGGTGTAAAGGTGTTGTACTAATAGATTTTCTCTTCCACAAGCAAGCATACATACATGACATACAAGCATACATGTACATACAAACATACAAATATATAAACATACATTCAATAGAGTAGCATTTAACAAAAAGCAAGACATAACGTGAGTGTGTTAAAATGTGCTTGTGTTATGTCTTGCTAGACATGTCCCGCACAAACACAAAAACCATGTCAAAACTAAGATATAACGTGAGCACATTATAACACACTCACGTTATATCTTGCTTTGGGAATCCCCAAGCCGTAGGCCTGGTATTTGCCTTGGAATACCAACCCAAAGGCTTGGAGGGCCTTTCCAACGACCAGAGACGTGTTTTTGCAAATTCTACAATATTTCACATAATTGGGTTCGTGCTCACCGTCAAGATTGCACGTGTTTCAATGTTCAACAAATTGAACACCTGGGTAATGTTAAGATCTCTCTTAGCTATCCAACGATGTAATTTTTTTCACTTTTTGACAATGTTAAGCCTTTTATCTATATATTTTTTTTTGTGTGTCTCTTTTTTGGAAAAAAGAAATGTTTGGTGTTTTTTTCATTATAAATTAATCATTCATCAAAATTTCAAATAAATTACATTTTTAGAAACTAGATTCCATTCGACAAATATTAAAAAAAAATTCCAATTAGTTTCCAAAATTTGTAGGGATAGCACGACCAAAATTTTGTTTTTCAAGAAGTGTCCACTTTGAAAATTAGTAAAAAATCAAATATTCATTAAAAAATTATTAGAAAAATCTTGCATCAACTCATACTATTAGCTAATTTCTCACTGAAGCAATTTTAAAAATACTAAAAAAAAGTTCACCATGCTACATTCCCACAAAAGTTGCTATGTTATGTTTCTCTGACAAAAACAACACCAACTTCTGTGGGTCCCTCTTTTGAACTCCTTAATCTCAACCATTTTCAAAATAAATTAGTAGTTTAGAAAGTAGACTCAGAGCACTACAATCCTTATTTTTGTTGCATCTGAAAATTTTGAGTGTAATTATCCTCAATTTCATGTCCAATGTCAGTATTCCCTGATTTGAAAAAAAAAGTAACCATTTAAGCCCCCTTTTGGCCCCCCATCTTTTTGTACTTACCTTATCTTGGAACCCTCCTCAAATACTATTAAAAATAATACACAACAAATTGTTATGGATAAGAGTAGACATAATATAGTACTCAGTAATAATAGTTATCTAAATAAAAAATGAGAATAGTGTTCAAAGGTTGTACTTGGAAAGTTTGAACTTGTTCCTTTAGTTGAACCAAATTTGGAAAATATCAATCTGCTAGTTTCTAAAAAAATCATGAATAATCAGATAGTTTCAATGGTAAAAAGAATTATTCAGGAAATTAAAACAAAAAAATCAACTTACTCAGAGTTTGCAAAAATCTAGGAGTTTGTCAAGTTCTTTTAATCCTGATTGTAGTAACCAATGGAAAGAATATCCCGAGGCCATATTAAACCATATTAATATGGATGGTCAAGATATGGATCAAAAGTTAATTAATAACAAAAATGTACAAAATAACAACACTAATGTAGACAATGGCTTGCACAAAGTGGATTTTAAACCTGAACAAACTAATAGAATTTTATAGACTTTAAGTAATTTGAATAAGGATATTAAGGATAACAATGCATTTTTGGATTCTGTGCATATAACTAATCATGGGCAAGACTCTAATCATGTTTTGGATATAGACAAGGAATTAAAATTAGGCCCCAATAATAAAGTAACAAAATGGTTAGGAAGCAAATGGATTATGATAAGAATAATCAAGAACTATTATCTGATCATTATGAAATAAGGAATAATAAAAAAACATAGATGGCAACATTGAGTCCCCTACAAGAATAAATGGGAATGGGTATATTTTATAAGTTGCAGAAAGAAAATAGCTTCCTGTATTTATAGCTACCTCCTCCCTAGTGAGGGAAATTAAGGATAAAATTATTCCTATAGGCAATGGTAAGTTTAACATCTCTAAACACAAAAGGAAGAAGAGAAATAAAGAATCCCCAACTCCTTATTCCAAAAGGAAGGAAATTGAAAATTGTATTCCTAAATGCTTTGATAGCTTTAGGAAATCAATGGACTCATCCTAATTATTGTTAGCATGATATTTCATTGAATTTCATAGAATGTCAGGGGTCTTGAATCCCTTGATAGGAAATATATTGTCAGTAGATTCTTGAGGCTAAATAAAAACAAGGATGTTGTTCTATTAGAAGAGGTGAAAGATACAAAAGTTTACCCTTGAAACAAATCTTCAATTCATCTAGAAGGACTCCTTTTAGTTCTCCCCTAATCATGAGAGAGGTAGAGGTGGATCTATTATACTGCTCTCCAATAATTGGGCACATTACATGGTTGAGTCTGGATCCTCACCATGTAATAGAGTTGTGTGGGTTATTGTTACAATCCTAATATGATATATTCCTAAGTATCTATTATGTATTCCTAAGGGTAAGCACTTGTGTCATGCTTAGCTATAACATAAATATTAGTTAATACATTAATACTTCTTAACTAGGATGAAGAGGTATGTCCCTACATAGTTTATCTTATAAATAAGGAAGACAACTCTTTCCCACATCATCATATCAACATTTATTAATTCATATCATATTTCCTAATTATTAGAGGCAACCCCCTCGAAGTGGTCTATTATAATTATGATTTTTACAAATATTTTCAAGAAATATCATTACAAGTGGTATTAGAGCTACGATTTGGGCCATCAATCTTGTTTCAACCATATCTTCCAAACAAGTATGAATTTTGATCCTTTTTTTTGGTTTTTTAGATATTCCTTTTGTCACGTGGGACCCTCAACCCTTTTCGGTACCCATTAAACCTCTCTAATGTCACCCTCACTAGCAACTTAGGCTTTTGGTGTAGTGGCAGTTGGTCGGTGTTAACAAAATTGGCAACTTTCCTAGGGAGGGTTTGACTCCCACTCTTGACACTTTTTCCATCTCACAATCGAATGTGTCTGTCGACCTCTCGACTAGGGGGGTAAACTATTGTCACGTGGGACCCTCAACCCTCATCGGTACCCCTTAAACCTCTCTGATGTTGCCCTCACCGATAGCAAATAAAAGTCAAGTTTCCCCCCTTCAATTTTGCATGAGGCTAAAATTTAAATTTAAATGTAAACAAATATTAATTGTAATATTTTATAATTACATCAATATGTGTCGTATCAATGCAAAAATGAAGGCAGTTGTACAACATATTAAATTAATCTTACTTTAATATTTGTTCAAATTGTTAACTTCATGTCAACTAGTCATGCAAAATTAGGAGGTGGAGTCAAAGCAGAGTTTTGTCCTTGATTTGTGAGGTTAACTGATGTCATACGTTGAGTTGAGATGTCATGCAAAAAAATTATCAG
Organism: Sequoia sempervirens; assembly: GCA_007258455.2. Classification (NCBI taxonomy): domain Eukaryota; kingdom Viridiplantae; phylum Streptophyta; class Pinopsida; order Cupressales; family Cupressaceae; genus Sequoia; species Sequoia sempervirens. The sequence continues at coordinate 178,565 of VDFB02341857.1, forward strand.
GAGGTGGAACTGGAAGAGTTTCATGCGTTTGGAGTAAAATTGAGGTGTTTTTTCCTTGTTTCATGGTCGAACTGAGGTGATTCTGGGGTACACTTTGGTCATGCGGTTTGAGAGGGACAGTTTAGAGCCGTTTAAGCTCAATTTCGAGCAGTTGTGGGCCCCCTTTTCGTGGATTTTCTCTTTTGCTCATGAGAGCCATTTGAGAAGATATTTTTGAGGTTCAGTTAGTTTCCAGTGCCACCTCTTGGCACTTTGGAGTTACCTATTGTATATATTGAAAAAGACTTAGTATTTTTTCTCTCTTGTGTATTGCAGAGATTCTAAGAAGTTTTGTAACTTAGATTGCTCCACTTGTAGCAACAATTCCTTCATTTTCAATAAAGAAAGCAACAATTTTCCTTCTTAATACTTCTTGTGTTATAGTGTATGAGTGATTTGATGATATTTATGTGATTCATTCTTAGAATCCTTTGGTTTTGTCTCATTCAAATAGTATGAATGTAGGGAGATGCATGGTTAATGCAGGTCATGGATTGAGTAAGCTGATTTTAGTAGTTTGAAGTTGAGAAAATACTTTGTTTTCCTTCATGCATGCTCTAAATTCAGCCCCCTTCCAATGAAATACTTATGTGTTACATGCTTAGTTTGGTTGTGAAAAGACTTGGACTTATTTTTTGAATACATTTGTGAGTTTGAATAAGCAAGTAGAACTAAGATTGTTTGGTGCATCACCTCCTAGGATAGGTTTAAATTCCAAGTTTCTTTCTATCCATTTTCCTCTCAAGAAAGTAGTTTGCAGGAGGTACCACAAGGAACCAACCCTTTATCTGGAGATTCATCTTCACCATGAGCAACCCACAGGCTCAAAGATGTTTCAATGTTTCACAAGATTGCTGAGCATTTAAACTTAGCATCCAGGTGCAATCTCCATGAAAAAAGTTTTTGGCATGTCGGTGGGACTGTTTGGACTCTCCTAGTCCAAATTTTTTCCACATAATTATGATTTTTGGTGTGAAAATTAGTATTTACAGCCTTTGGAGGCAGGATCTACACACACACCTGGCGACTTGGGGTACAAATCTACTAGTTTTAATAGATCAAGTGTCAGTATGTTTCAAAAAATCAATCTTTTATTCTTATTTCCAGCTCTTCATATGAGTAGAAATGTCAAATTTTCATCAATATGTATACCCGCCCCCATACTATGAAAATATTGTCAACAAACCTTATTAGACATACCCTAATAGATATGTTGTTGGTTTTATCCCAAACAACCATGCAACAATAGTATATCAACATGCTCAACATGCTTACCTCCCACCCACCCCTACTCAATCTTCATATCAACATTTATATGTCCAAAATTAGCCTCAAGAAACATCTCTGATGTCAATTCAGTTCAAACACTCTCCTAATCACTTCCAAGATTTGGAGGTTAGGCATATGAAGGTAGGCCTGATAATCTACCTCATGTTGCTACAAAAGAGGAGCAAATGAAGTTTTTGTTTGCTCAAACACAAAAGCATGAGGTCCAAACAACTCCTTTCATTCTAGATCAACCCTTTCAAGATGAGGTTATTAAGTATGAAATTCCAAGTTTTAAGAAAAATAAGCCTCTTAACTCTACAAATCAACCTTTTCAGCTTGAAATTTTGAATTTCATAAGCCTTCATCCTTTGCAAGTTGAGGAAAGTAATCAGGTACAACCTAGTATAGTTACAGAGCAACCCATTGATCAGGATAAATCATTGATCATGGAGAAGATTAGAAGTATAAATCCATTGCATTTAGTTGTAGAGTATTACCGATTAGAGCAGAAAAAGATTGATTTGGGGCAAGGGGTTGTAGAGTCCAAACCAATCAAAATTCCAAGTTTTATGAGTGCTCCTTCAATACAACAACCAATTCATAGCCAAGAGCAATCCAAAACACCTTATAATGAACTCAATAATCCTACTTCAACAACTAAAGGTTCTTGTAGTCCCTTTTGTCCCACCAAATAAGAAAAATCATATGTGGAGCAAGAGGTTGCTGCTATTTATAGTGTGTTCCTAGCTGAAAATGAACATAATGCGTGTGTAGAGGAGGTTGGTTCAAGCTTGACATTAAATCCTTTGCACTTTGATTCATTTGAGAAGTTTTCTAATGTTGTTTATGAGATGAATGAAAGTAAAATGGAAAGGCTACAAGGTGAAAGTATTATGTTGCAAAGAGGAGTTGTAAAGGTTTCATTGGAGAAGGCACCACATGAGGAGGAAGATTCCATTTCTTTGCTTGATCAGCTACCTGGATTTGTTGACAATGAGGAAGAGAGCATACAAGTGCTCAACTTACCAATTGATTTGGAACAGCAAGAACATGCTAATTTTTTTTATGATTTTTCGATCATGAAAGCAAGGATGAGGATAGAATCTCAATCCATATAGAGAAGCAAAAGGAAAATTTTGTTATGGAGTCTAGCAAGCATGTTTTGCATCAAGATAAAATTGACTACTAGGTTGAACATGAAACCAAATCAGATCAGGTTCTCCATGAAGATGAAGCATCTAATTTGTTTTCAGAACTCCCTTTGTACTACAATGAAGAGGCTAACATGGATGAAACTAAGACAACTTTCCTTGAAGAGAAATCAAGTGGACTAGCTAAAGACGATCAACCTTTTCAAGACAAATTTATGCTTAATTGTCAAGATCCTAACAATTTGGCTTGTAGAGAGCTTGCCACTCTGCTGAATTCTTGTAACGACCAAGACCCCAAATCAGTAAGTGGTGAGGACAACAAGGTAAAACAAGTTTCTAAACTTGTTCTTTTTGCATTTAATCAATATGAAGCTAATAAATTTGAGGACAACAAGGAAAGTGTGTAGCTAAATCCTTTTGAAGAAGAGGCCAAATGTCAAGAAGAGGAGTAGGAATTAGACAATTCCAGTTTGGGTAAGTTTTCAAACCTCCCTAATTAGTCCATAATTCATATTCAAATTGCAAGTGACAACAAGACAGTAAATAACTAGCAAGAAGCCAATAGTATAAGCAGAAAGTTCATCCTTTCAAGAGGATGTCCAATCAAAGATTTAGCTAGCAGAGAGCTAAATAAGGATACACATGTTACTATTGCATCCAATGAGGAGGTTGCATCCTTATAACAACTGAATCAAATCACTTATTCACCCCATAACAACAATATACATGATCAGGTTCAGATGGTGAGTAAGCTTGTTTTTTTTCTTCAGATAGTTTTGCAACATTCTTTAGGGTATGTTCATATAGATCATATCTTATTAGTAATAAATCACCTTGCAAAACATTCTATGTTGATTAGAAGGGGAATTTATTTCCCAATACCATTTAATGGTTATGTATGAGCACTACCATTGTTGGGTAGTATAAGGTAGGGTAGTTTTTAGGTTAATAAGTGCTCAAGGCACATTTCTTTTCAATTCGGTTTTGTTTTCCAATAAATGTAGATGCACTATTTGCTGGCCCTGTCTTTAACATAGCCATGATAGTTTGTTTTTTATTTCATTCTGTTGTTGTATAGTTCCTAACGACTGAGTTACAATGGTTTCAATAATTTGAGGAGGGCATAATTTGACTCCATGCCCAATGGATTATTTAGGCAACTGGTTTGGCATGCTTAGCAAGCAAGCATTCAACAGAAATCCCCATAAATGTTACCAAAATATCACCTACAACTCATTTTGGTAGAGCTAAAATAGTTGTTACATCAAAGGTGAAAGGTACTTCAATAAATTTCTACAAATCCTAATCACTTGCATTTGAAATTTCAAGTGGAGTTCAATTTTTATTATGCAGTGGTTTACAACAAAAAGAGATTATACAAATTGAATGATGTTGTATTTCATTCATTTTGAAAATGAAAATGTAGACAATGTTGTTGTCTCATTAATTGAGATCAAAATAATGCTTAAATATCCCACACAATCCGTGGGAATTGACTGAATTGAATTAATACAACAATGTATGCAAGCTATACATCTGAAGATTAAGTAAAGGAAAAACACATGAGAAGGGATCATATCCGTCATTTCCTTAAGGGTTGATGTAGATGTTGTCCTTCTATCTTCAACTTGATCCTCCTATCTTCAACTCCTCTCATTCCCGATCTGCAGATGTACCTGTAGATGATTGAAATATTTTGTTAGAGCTCAGGACATGAAATCTCATCATATGTTTCATCAACAGACATATAACTTACAACTATGATGCATTAAATCAATTGATCCATTATTAGATAAATGCAAAAGAGCCAAATCAGATCATCAAATGAAAATCAAATCATCGGGAGGAGCATTGAATTTCACTATTTTATCTAGCTAGTTTGCTCATTATGTAGGTACAAGTTCATCTTTCATTTCATAGTCCATCTCTTCTGACATTCCAACATGTGGAGTAAAAATGGGCTCCCACAAGGGTTGAGCCTAACATGCTGTCTCGGTAATTCTATTTTAGTTCATATTTAATGCTATCATTTCACATTATGAATGTAATAGTCAAAAAGAAAGGACAGTCATGGAGTCTACTGGCAAAGTGTAAACAAATGAAACAATCAAGTAGTCTTGAGAAGTTGCATGCCAATAAGAATGATGCCAATCTTGGAAAGGAAAATTTGAAACATCATAGTGCCCACTATCATCAAGAGGAAAACAACAAAAACAACTAAACAAGGATCATGAGACAGAGACAAAAGATCAAGCTAGCTTTGCAAGAGGACAGTGGTGCATAACAAATACAATGCCATTTCATTGTGAAATTGAATTCCAAGAACAACAAGAACAATCATATCAAGGACAACTAGACAAGGAAGGCTTAAACACTCACTAATGATTATGTTGAATACAAATTCCATAAAAAGATACATAGTGATAGTGTTTTTTTTCCTTCCTCAAGATTCATTAAGATTCCAATATCCTACACTTATATAGTCTAGGGCAGCAAAGTATAGTCTCAGTGTAACATGTGTCAACATTCACTAAATGCAAATGAAGATGGAAGGACATCAAATTAAGAAAAGAGATACTTTTGAAACCATAGAAAAACTGCAGAGGATCTCAAAATCCTAAGCTATAACATCATTCTTTATTGAAGTGACAATCAAAAATCAAGATCTAAATGATTGGTTTCATAAGAGTTTAATGGACAGTCTATATTCAAAGCTCAACACAGTATCTTTGAAGGAAAGGATATAGAAAATTTTCATAAATCAATAGAGGGTCAAAACACAGTGACCTCATGATTGAGGCCAACACCATCTATAGGTCACCTTAATAGTAGCTACTTTATGACTGTACATTTTCATTTGATAATTTCCACTTTAAAATGGCAGTTAAATCATATAAACAAATTTAAAGTGCTAAAGAGGGATAGCCAACGTTTACAATACATGATCAAATTCACAGTTCCATGATATCATATGTATAAAGGTTCATTTAAGCGGAGCAACAGTGTCAAGAAAATTAGTAACCTATATGCAAGTGGTAGCTTTGAGAATGATACAACATATGAAAGTAAACAAAGGAGCTGTTGACGGTCCTTTTGGCACAATCAACATGCAAACAGAATATTGCTACTCTGTTTCTCCTGAAAGAGAAAGATGGTCACATGGATATCCTAGCTCCCAAGGTCTATGTAGTTGGTTCTCAACTGTGCTAATGTTGCTCAATTGGTCAATGTAACATTAATGTTCAAGGGGCTTGCTAGTGTTGAGCTTCTGGATTGTTCTAAGATCAAGCATGAAATAAAATCTAATTTAACCAGGGGTTTTAAATAAACAAAAAAAGATAGATCAAGGTTTTGGGACAGAAAAAAGAATGATACATCATCCGAATTAACCAGACCTGTCACCTTCCAAGGAATTCCTAACTAAAACTGCAGAACAAAATTAACTTGTGACCAACACACAGTTTCATTCATTCACAGTGCTGATTTCAACAACAAATTGCAAGTTACCATTTAAACAAAACATAAAAACCAAACTTCATTCATTGAAAGCTTCTTAAATCAGATGATTAATTCAAGACAAACACCATTTTGGAACACAACATGAAGTAGATTAAGATTTGGTTGCTTCTACTATCAATGAGACAAATAAGCAACATTTACAAAGCTGGCACAATCACCAGTGTACAGAAAATCTGTGGCTCCAAATTGTTTCCATTTACACTAAGAAAGCTGAAAGATACATTAGTCCATTCTGAATCTAACTCCTACTCTAAGAAGACAAAAGAAGGTCCTATTACAAAGAATCAGGATCAACGTCTATCCCCTTTATTCCTATTCTACTGACTACTAACTAGAAGTTCTCTATCTAGAAGTTCTACCTTCAAAGTTCTAACCTTTACAAAGAGGCAAGAATGCCTTATATACATAATGCACCAAAAAGGAATGCGTTGTCCCCCCTGCATTAGGGTTTACAAAAATATCTTCTTGGTTGCAGGAAGGTCGACTCTCAGATCTTTTGAAGAAAGTCAGTTGTGCACGCAATGTGAATCCTCGTTGTCCTTGCTAATGAAATATTTCTGGGAAAGATCTATAGATCTTTTGTTGTTGTAGCATTTACTCTTTGTCTTCGTGTCCACACTCAAAATCCTTCTGAAATCAGTCTTGAATGCTCCAAAATATCACCATTAATACTAATCTGTTTCTGCCAGTGGTCACTACAGTTGTCCCTATGACTCATAGATTCTTCTTCTTTTCTTTGACCTTTCTTCATGTTCTGGACCTTTCTATCCATTGACCACTTCTAGAAGCACCATCGGGCCTCCCTTAGATCTTTGCATTTCGCCCGAGCCACTCCATCGTCACCTGTTCTCAGAAAGAGTCCATCTGGTTTGCATTTTGTTGGCCTTCTTTCCTAGGAACAATCAATTGATCAAACTGTCACAGGTCAGCTCTCTTAGTTCTTCTTGATTGGTTAGACATATGCCACGCCAGATTATCAGGTGGTCAAAAGTGATCCCCATTGAATCGCGTGTCGGTGAGACACTAATCGTGTCTCGCCGATGCGATTATATCGCTTCTAGCAACTATCGACGTAGCATAAGACAGTCGGTGAGACCTTTCGGTGAGCTACAAAAGTCATACCGAGCTCATCCTGTATCGGCAAGACCCCATCGGGTCGGCAAGACTTCATGGCGATGTCTTCTTTTTCTCCCCAAGCTCAAGCTTATTGGCCATACTTTCCGTGGTCGGGGAGACCTCTTATCAATCTCCTTTTTTCTTGCCAGGCTCCTTATGTTTCGGCCAGACCAGCTCCCTTCGCCGAGACCTTTCATCGAAGCCCCCTCTGTCTTGGTGAAACCATTGCACTCAGGGAGTCGTCTCCCTGAGTCCCCCTTTCCTTTCGGCGTGACTTCCTTCTTTGCTAAGACCTTATGGCGAAGGCATGATTCTTTGCCAAGCTCCATTTCTTTCAGTGGGGCCCCTTTTTGTCGGCAGGACATTCCATGGTTGGGGAGACCTCTTACCGAGAGTTAACCTTTCCCGGTGAGCTCCCCTTTATAGCCTTCTTTCGTCGCTGAGACATCATCGGGTCAGCAAGACATCTTACCGAACCCGTTCCATTCATTCAGAGTCTCCCCAAGTTCCTCTTGTTCTTCTTGAGCTCCTTTTGCTTCAACATGACCTTAGCTCTTCGGCAAGACACTGTACCAAAAGGGGAATCCTTCGGTGAAACCCCCAATTGTCGGGGAGACATCTCCCCGAAACAAATCCGTCTCGCCGAACTCAAATTCCATGTCGGCGAGACCCTCGAACTTCGGCCAGATCTCCTGGCGCACATCTTTCTTCTCCCCGAGGGGATACCCTATCGGTGAAACACTTCTTAGTCGCTGAGACCTCTCAGCGGGCCCATTTCGTTACCCCGAAGCCACTTTTGTCACCAAGACCACATTTCTTCGGCCAGACATTATGCCGAAGGTTTTATCTTTCGGCAATGATAACCCCATGTGCAATTGGTCGGCGGGACTTCAACATGTTGGGGTGACCTTTCGGCGAGACCCCTATCTTTTGGCGAATCCATTTCATTTCAGGGAGACAAGCTCCCTTCACCGAGACCTTTCATCGAAAGGAAAAATTATCGCCGGGCTCAGACCTTTGGTGGGACCTCCTCTTGCGCTTCGTCGACGAGACCCGATGCAGTTGCCAAGACATCTCTCCGCAGTGAAAGTTTCTCACCGAAAGGCATACCCTCATAGGTGGTCAACAAGACACAAGGCGCTCGGCAAGACCATATGCCGAAGAAATAACTCTCGCCGAAGGCTCACCCGGTCCGCAGTAGTCTGTGAGACATCAAGAAGTCGCCAAGAATTTTCCCGAAGACAAAATCCCACGCCGATATGCATCCTCCCTGTCGCCAATCAGTGAGACACAAAGATCTCACTGAGAGCTTTCTACGAAGGAAACCCCTCATGCCGATGGGAAACTCCTAGTCGTCGGGACGATGATTGATGTGTTGCCGATAAGCAACTGCATGTAAATCCCAATCGCTGTGACATCCCTGGGGTCTTGCCGATAGGCAACACAGACACATATCGACAGAGCGCACTGGTAGTCAGCAAGACATTAGTAAGGTCTTGCCGACTTTCTTCTTAAAGGAAAATAATGACCAACTGGATTGAGAAATACATTCCAACTGAGCTCCCTTGGCAAATATCATCATGTGCATGTTTTGATCCTGCAAAATAGAGTCCCCATTAGTCATCAGAAGGACATAAGATATATTATGATGAAATACACCATTGATTGCGATTATTTCATTGAATACTTAAGAAGGGAACCAACTTAGGCTAAGAAATAACCAAAATTAAATCAGAACAAAAGACAAACATAGGCAGAAAACAGAAGAACCCCCAAGAGCAAAGCAAACAATAGAAGCAAAGAAACCAAAAGAGAAGGGGGACCCATTTTGTTCCAAATCAAAATGGGGTGGTTATGTAGGGCATAACAGGAGCATATGATTTTACAGGTAAAGTATGAGGAATTTGACAGTGAACTAGTAGAAGTACAATGAGCTAACATCATGAGAAAGTTGTCATGAACCCATTACAAAAATATGGCATATTGTAGGAGCATGGTTCATAGTGAAGGATTATATGCAATTGATAGGTTAGCAGGGTTTTGCTTCCTTCATGTACATGAGTGGTGTTTTCAGTCACAAGTAACAAGTGTTATCTTCAGAAAAAGAAAGTTTTCCACTTTACAATCTGTCTCAGAATCAACATCAAAAGGACAAGATAGAATTTACTAAGATAGAAGTGATAAACAATGCTAAAAGTGACATTGAAGGAGCCCTCATTTTTTTTGCAAACCCTCAGTCATGGTGAGGTGAAAATCCTCCAAAGTACCTATAGAAATAGACAAAACCCTCATAGGTTTTTTACAATAGAATGGAGTAATGAGAACCCTAACATGACCAATGAGAAGGAAAAGGCACAAAATAAAGGTTTATACAAATTTTGCATAGTGGAAAGACAAGGAAATGTCTCTACATAGAGAGCAAGGAGCAATCATGGTAGTGGGCTTACAACCTTTATGTTTGCGTAGAAAAAACTAGAAAGATGCCATGATTTTTAAGTGAAGTGTAGATGGTAAAAACCAACGACCTACAAGAATTAAAAAAAATAACCCAAATAATCTTTCATTACAAACCAGTGAAACTACGATGGAGTTTGGAGTCAGGGGTTTTGAAAACCCATAAGTCTTTAAAGAAAAATGAATTTTCATTTTCTTTCACAAGAGAATACAAAGAAAGGAAGGATTCTTCCACATTCATATTGCACATTAGGTTTCTTTCTTACATTTGCAAAAGAAGAGAGTTTCAAAAGAGTAAAATAAAGATCAGGGCCAAGGAGAGAAATACAAAAGGAAAACACATATTTTTTCTTCCATTTTTGCACAAACAGTGGCAGATAAAGAACAAATTTCAAACATTTCTTGCAAAAGGGGTGACTTACCACACAATCTGAACACTTTTATGTAGGAAAAGCTTGAGATCTCGCCTAAAAAGCTCAAACAAAACTCTATGGTGGCGGCAATAGAGGCAATTAAAAAGTGAAAATGAAATGAGTTGAGCTTGAGTGTATTCTTAGGGTTTCTTTTGTTTTTTTGATGAAAGCCCTAAAATATTTGGCCACCAAGTCTTTTTATCCCTTTATTTTACAAATTGCATGCATATTAAAAGCAAATAAAATTCAAGTTCCCCCCCTTCAATTTCACATGAGGCTAAAATTCAAATTTAAATGTAAACAAATATTGATTGTAATATTTTTATAAATTACATCAATATGTGTCATATCAATGCAAAAATGAAGGTATTTGTACAACACATATTAAAGTAATCTTACTTTAATATTTGTTCAAATTGTTAGCTTCATGTCAACTAGCCATGCAAAATTAGGTGGAGTTAAAGCAGAGTTTTGTCCTTGATTTGTGAGGGTAAGTAATGTCATACATTGAGTTGAGATGTCATGCAAAATAATTATCAGGAGGTGGAACTGAAAGTGTTTCATGCGTTTGGAGTAAAATTGAGGTCTTTTTTCCTTGTTTCGTGGTTGAACTGAGGTGATTTTGGGGTCCACTTTGGTCATGCAGTTCAAGAGGGATAGTTTGGAGCTGTTTAAGCTCAATTTCGAGCAGTTGTGGGCCCCCTTTTCATGGCTTCTATCTTTTGCTCGTGAGAGGCATTTGAGAAGATATTTTTGAGGTTCAGTTAACTGCTAGTGCCACCTCTTGGCACTTTGGAGTTACCTATTGTATATATTGAAAAAGATTTAGTATTTTTGCTCTCTTGTGTATTGCAGAGAGTCTAAGAAGTTTTGTAACTCATTGATCCACTTGTAGTAGCAATTCCTTCATTTTCAATAAAGAAAGCAATAGTTTTACTTCTTAATACTTCTTGTGTTATAGTGTATGAGTGATTTGATGATATTTATGTGATTCATTCTTAGAATCCTTTGGTTTTGTCTCATTCAAACATTATGAATGTAGGGAGATGCATGGTTAATGTAGGTCATGGATTGAGTAAGCTGATTTTAGTAGTTTGAAGTTGAGAAAATACTTTGTTTTCCTTCATGCATGCTCTAAATTCAGCCCCTTTCCAATGAAATACTTATGTGTTACATGCTTAGTTGGGTTGTGAAAATACTTGGGCTTATTTGTTGAATACATTTGTGAGTTTGAATAAGTAGGTAGATCTAAGATCATTTGGTGCATTACCTCCTAGGATAGGTTTAAATTCCAAGTTTTTTCTATCCCTTTTCCTCTCAAGAAAGTAGTTTGCAGGAGGTATCACAGGGAACCAACCCTTTATCTAGAGATTCATCTTCACCATGAGCAACCCACAGGCTCAAAGATGTTTCAATGTTTCATGATATTGTTGAGCATTTAAACTTAGCATCCGAGTGCAATCTCCGAGACAACAATTTCATAGGTGAGTTCTTAGAGACAAAAAAAAAAGACTTTTAAGGTAAGTTTTCAAAAAGTTATTTTAATTTTATGTTTTTCCATTAATTTGTTCTATAGGTCACAATTTTCGGAATTTATTTAATTTTTTTATATTTTTGGAATAAAAAACTAGATAGGGTTATTCTTTGGAATTTACTGTTGGAAATAAAATAAATTCTTTAATTTAGCGGTCAAAGTTGGGTCAAATTTTTCATTAATTTTCTCTATAGGCTGCAATTTTTTTATTTTTTTTAAATCGATTTTTTTGGAAGGCTTATCAAAAATTAGGTAGGGTTAGTTCTTTAAAATTTATTTTTAAACATAAAACATATTCCTTAATTTAGTGGTCTAAGTTTGGTCTAAACTAAAACATCAAATTCTCTCTCCAAATACTTTCCTACCTTCATAAAGCTCAAAATACAATTAAATCCATGCCATCTTTAGGATTAGAGGATATTTATACACATAAAAATATAAGGATCCATTTTATTTTACACCATCTAAAATTGAGGAAAGATTTCCCCAAGGATATGAAACAATGATACATTTCATTAAAGATAAAGTGTTTGACCCATTTACAAAATCCTTAAATGAGGGTTTAGATAGGTTTTTGAAGAAATTATTATCAAAATAAAATCTCAAAGGAACAACCAAATTGAGCATAACCCTAATAAATCAAATCAAGTGATAAGAGAACCTTTTCGAGATCAAAATTTATACCTACCAACAATACACATTCATAAATTTGATGGTAGAAATACAATTTCATGGATACACCTTATAGAACAATTTGAACTTCACAATAGACCAAATAATACCAAGATTGACATAGCTTTACTATATTTAGAATTAGGACCTTACCAATGGTACAAATGGAATATGAGTGATAGACAAGGATAATTTTTTAGTTGGAAAGAATTTAGTAAAGAACTAGCAACCTTTTATGAGCAACCATGCATTGAAAGCTATTCTACCCAACTAGAAAATCTACAGCAATTAAGGTCTTTATTTGATTATAATGTTGAGCATTTGAGATTGGCACTTAGATCACCCGAGATGACACCTTACCGAAGGCTACAATTATACATCAATGGTCTTAAGGATGAAATTTAACATGATGTTTTCTTGTTAAAACCTTATATAGTTAGGAAAAATATGCAAAAAGCATTGCATGTTGATAAACAAAACACTGCCAAAGGTGAAATCGTGAAAGTAACTAATAAAAATGTGACTAATTCTACTAGTAAAAATATGGATAAATTATCTAACCTAAGAGAAATTAATAAGCTCTCTCCTCAACAAGAGATTGATAGAAGAGAAAAAGGTCTATGTTGGAATTGTGATAGAAAATGGTCAAGGAGTCATAAGTGTTCTAGTAGTGAGAAAAGGATGAGGATGAAGAAGGAGAAGTATCTACAAAATAATCAAACATAAAACTTTAGAATGAGGATTCCAAGGAAAAAGAGAGCACTACTATCTCCTTACATGCATTGAATGTAATAAATGCACCACAAACACTCAAAGTAATTGGTAATATAAAAAAGAAAAAGTGAAAGTGTTAGTAGATACTAGTAGTACACATAACTTTATTGATAGAAGATTAGCTAATGAGCTCAATTGTTTTGTTTATCCAATCTCTAATTTTCAATTCATGATAGCCGATGGGAAACAACTATCTTGTGGTGGTAAATGTCATCATATAAAACTCTCATTAGGAAACTATCAACTAGATTTAGAATTGTTTGCTATACCTATTAGAGGAGTGGATATAGTTTTGGGTGTGCAATGGCTTAAAAAATTAGGAACAATCTCTTTCAATTTTTAAGACTTATCCGTGTCTTTTAGGATATATGGGAAAAGGTATGAACTTTTGGAAATCAAATCACCACCATATGAAATCATTAGCTCTCATAGGATGGATAAATTATTCAAGAAATGTTCTTATAATATAGGGGCACAATTACATGTTATAGAAGTACAAGATATGATAACTTGAGATCAACCAAAAATTCAAGAGATTATTCAACACCATCAACAATTATTTTAAGAATTTGGGGTTGTACCTCTAATTGGAGACTGTAATCATGGCATTAAATCAATACCATGAAGAATTATCCATCCCCAAAAAAATTCATATTTATCCCCTATGCTTATTCTTAGCAAAAAAGATAATGCATGGAGAGTGTGCTTGGATTACAAAAAGATAAACAAAATCACTCATTAAGTTTCATGTTCCTATTGCTAAGGAATTGGAAGAAAATAAAATATATAAAAAACAATCCAAATGTGTCCTTAAGGTGAAACAAGTAGAATACTAAAGAAAATTGGTGTCACTTAAAGGTGTTAAGATGGACCCTAATAAGAGGATTTTTGGATCTAACAAGATACTATATAAGATTTATTCATACATATAATCCTATAAAGAAAATTTTCTTTTAGGAAGGTATTAAAGTGAATATCCAAAAAATTATGGTAGAAATTTTGATATGCCAACAAAATAAAAGGAATATAAAAAATATTATAGGCCCCTTAAAAATATTAGGTATTCCAATACAACACTGGGAAAAAATATTAATGGACTTTGTTATGGGTTTATCAAAGATAAATAATATTGAGGTAATTCGGTTTGTTGTGGGTAAACTAATTAAGAATGCGTATTTTTGTGTACTCTCTTATCTATTTTCCACTAATATTTTTGAAAAAGTATTCATACACAATATCCAAAAACCTCATGGAATTTCCAAAATCAGATTGGAAATAAATCCACCTCAAAATTCCTAATCAAGTGGAAGAATTTACCAATTGAAGATGCAACATGGAAAGATGAACAATTCATACAAAATATTTTAGAGTTAAGCATTGAGGGCAATGCTTTTCTGAAGGGGAAGGGAATGCCATGATCCTAATATGATATATTCCTAAGTATATGTTATGTATTGCTAAGGGTAAGCACTTGTGGCATGCTTAACCATAACATAAATATTAGTTAATAAATTACTACTTTGTAATTAGGATGAAGGGGTATGTCCCTACATAGTTCATCTTATAAATAAGGAAGAGACCTCTCTCCCATATCATCATATCAACATTTACTAAATTCATATCATATTCTTTATTATTGGAGGTAATCCACTCGAAGTGGCTTGATATAATTCTAATTTTTACAAATATTTTCAAGAAAAATCATTACAATTATAATTGAAAAAGATGGGTTCAAATTTGGACTGTGCTTTGTTTATGCTCCTAATGAATATAGGGAAAAAAATGAACTATGGAAATGGGTTTAAAACCTCCATGATATCCCTTGGATCACTGGGGGAGATTTTAATATGATAAAATATGATGATGATAAAGTTGGGGGCCTTAGATTGAACCAAAAGGGCAATGAAAAACATTTAGATAGTCTAGAATGAAATTCAAACTTAACCTTTTAGACCCCTGGAAGGGAAGAAGAAAGAGAATAATAATATCTAGTTCACATGGTGTAACTCTTAGAGGGGCACCAAGAAGATCTATTATAGGCTTGAAAAATTTAATGCCAATACAAATTATTTTAATTTTGATAATAATGATGATGGTTGTAGAGTAAGTGTTTACCTTTACATGTTATTTGACCACCATCCTATCAAAGTGAAAATTTTGTTGAGTAATTTGGAAACCAATATGAATAAAGATAACAATAATTTTATGCCCAACACCAATCTTCTTAAGGATGAAGAGTGCAATGATGCCATCTTTTCCCCCGGAGAGATCAATAGGTGGATGTTGAAAAACAAAACTACAATTGAAAGATGGGAGCATAAAACTAATGGATGGAAATTAATCTTCCAAGCCATTAGTAAAAAGAGAGCCATGGATAGAAGAGAACTTGAAGACAACCTCAATGAAAACTTCTAAACATTGAATCTCATCTCTAGAATGATCCCATTAATGGAAAATTGAATGAAAAGCTCACTATATCCAAGGAATCATTAAAGAAAATATAGATCAACAAAATTCAAGGCCTTAAAGTAAGGAGTAAGATGAACTAGATAAATAATGGTGATAAAGCATTTAAGTTATTTTTAAGATTTATAAATAATAAATGTGTCAAGGAGAAAATTGATAAGGTTTGGGTTGAAAGTAGGATTAACAATGATATTGAAGAGATTAAGGACTGGTTCTTTAGCTTCTATAAGAAACTTTTCACCTCTAAAGGTAATAATTTGTTGGGTCAAAATGCTAGAAACTTTTGCAAGCAACTCATTCCAAAAAAATAACCAAGGAAAAATCTAACAAATTAAGTAAAGAAATATCCATTGAAGAGATTAAGAAGGTAATTAATATCTTAAACCCATGATAATTCTCCTAGGGTAGATGGGCTAATTGTTTAGTTCTACAAGAGGAATATTGATTGGTTTAGTGAAGATTTGCTTTAAATCTATAAGGAAGCAATTGTTAGAGGATCCCTCGGTAGCAAGATTAATAATGGAGTAATCAAACTGCTCCCTAAAGATGGAGACAAGGCTCTCATTAAGAATTGGCATCCTATCACCTTGGTTAATGTTTCCTATAAAATACTTGCAAAGGTTTTGTAGACAGAAAATATATAGATTGATATTGCACACTCGATCCGGATCTACTAACATCGCTTCATGCTGAATTATCCCTCTATCTAACCATTTAATTGAATAGCCTTATTTGATTAAATTCATCATAATTCCCCTTTTAATTAAATAAATCCCTCAATTTAATTAAATCGTCGTCTCTGTGTAATTAGCTAGGTCATTTCATCTTCCTATCTTTGTTTAATTAAATAATCCATATTATTTGATTAAATCTCTAAAGTTCATCTGATTAAATTAAATAAATTAAATATTTATCTAATTTAATCTAACATCACCCCCTTTGGTTAAATAAATCAAAAATATTTATTTAACTAAGTCTAAATCATTCTCTTCTCATTTTGAGTTATTTAAATCCTAAAATCTAAGTCAACATGGTCAAATCAACTAACATCATTTAAATTAATCAAATCATGATTAATGCTAATCCTAATCACTCAAATCCTCTAGATTTTGCAACTTGCACATGAAAATCAATTTAATTGATTTATAAATCATCTATTTTCATTCAAAAAAGGCATCCAAGTGGGAATATTCTTCAAATTTGAAATCTCCCCCCAAATAGACATGTACATCCAACAAAGCATTTAAAATATCTTACATGTCCTTGCCTTGAGCCAAGTGGCATTTAACTCTCCTCTTTCATCCCCCCTAAACATGTCACTTCTTCAAATTCAAATTTCAATCTTGCACATTGATCAAAATGTGCTCAAGCTTCCTCCATTCACATGTTGACAAGTGGCATCATGTCATTGGCTTATCTTTTATCCCACATTCATCCTATCTTTCAATCTTCAACTCTTTCTTTCTATAAATAGAGAGCTCATCCTTCATTTCTATCATCCACACTTTGAGTAAACTTACAATGCTCAAATATTTAGCAATCTTCATCCATATTTTCGAATTTGTAGCTAGGTTATGCAGATTTTTGTCTTGAAGCACTCATCATCCTTCATCAAAGTGGATCACAACCTTCATCAAATCATCAAAGCTAGCATTGGATTTTTTTCACATTAAATTGGCACCAATTCCCCTATGGGATCAAGAGTTTGCATTGATTTTAATAGGATTTAGCTTACTTCATTGTTCTTCCATTTCATTCTTGTTTTATTTCCTATTTAAAACTTTGTTAATGGATTTCACGGGGAATCCTTGTTCTTACTTGCATATGATCTCCTAATGTGTTTGTTTATTTTGTTTTGTAGGTATTTGGATTGGGGTTCGACAGGTTCTAGCCTTGTGATTAGTGGATATCCTCCCTACTTTTATTAGCAACACCCAAACATACTTTATTAAGGGCATATACATAATTGAGAACCTGATAACCAGTTGGGAGGCCATGGACTGGACTAGGAAAACAAACCAAAACTCTACTATGTTCTTATTAGACTTTGAAAAAGCATATGATAGAGTGGAATGGTCCTCCTTGATTATGACTCTTGAAGCCTTTGGTTTCCCAGACAACTTTTTCCATTGGTTAGCATCCTATTGAAGGACATGGTTGCTCAAATTGATGTTAATGGATCCTTATCAGAGACTTTTACCCTAGAAATATCCTTTATGTAAGATTATCCACTTGCCCCTAGCCTATTTGTTATTGGCTCATATGCCATATTTTATCTTTTAATAGAGTCCTCCTTGACCCATGGAATTAGAGGTGTTGCTCTCCCTAATAAGAAAGACCTTCTTAACATTCAATTTGAAGATGACACTACCCTATTTGTGGAGCTTGATGAAGAAAATTTGGTTAATCTCATGTAGAGGCTAAATTTTTTTTGCTTTGCCTCAGGTGAAAAACTATCAAATGCTAAATCTATCATGTTGAGTTGACAAGATACTCCCTTAAACCAATTTTCTAAATATGAGTTTCAGTGGGGAGGGCCAAAAAGGTAGGTAAGATATTTAGGAATCCCTTTTTCTCTCAGTCCTTGCTTGAAAGATATGTGGTTATGGATTAAGATTAGCTAGAATAAGCAATTTTTGTACTTGATTGGGAGAATCCAAATATGGCAGAAGATCCTATCATCCTATAGTTTATATTACTCTTCTATTTATCTCTTTAATAATTATCAAATTAATGATATTTAAAAGAAGATTAGAATTTTTTTGTGGTTAGATGGAAAAGGGAAAATAAAAAAGCATTTTTTTCAAGTGGGAGTGGTGTTGTTTGGATGAACTGTATGGAGGCTTGGGGATAAATGATTTAAGGATGCATCATACAAATTTAGTTTTTAAATGGATCTTGAAAACCTTGGAAGGAAATGAACCATGGAAAGTATTGGTAAGAACAATACTCAACTTGTTGTCCCTAAGTAGGCCAAGACTTGGAAGATGCTTCCTTTTGTTGACTTGTTGACTTGAAAATTCCCAATAGTTCCTACAAGGTCCAGTGCCTTTAGAAGCATTTGGAAGGCTTAGGAGTCAATGAAGAGTAACTTTAATATTTGTGGTATTCTTGATTGTAATAACAATATACATTCTTACAAATCCATATGGTTGAACTTTGAGCATAAAGGAAAACCCTTAGCTTTACTCCAAGGTTGCTTTTCCAAGAATTTGTCCTCTAGAGGAATAAGGTTTTTTAATGATATTCTTACTGGTGGCCACCTAAAATCATGGGCCTCCTTGAGTTGTGAGTATGATATCTCACCCTCCAACTGGAATACTTATTCTACTCTTAGGGAGGTGTGTAGCTTTATTCAAATGCCCAAAAATTGTGTACATGATTGTGAGGAATTTAAATACCTTACATGGACTGATGGTACTATTATTCAAAATTTGAATGTTAAGACTATTTATAAGACATTAATCAATAAGATTCCATTTTAGAGCATATTAATAAGGTATGAAATTTATTTATGTTTGATAAATAGTGGTAGAATATTTTTTAAAAACTTTGGTCTAACACCCTTGAACCAAAAAAATCATGTTTTAAATGACTTTTAATCCTTCAAAAATTTCCCTATAGAATTGGTCATTCTAATATTGAATTGTGTAGCATGTGCAAACAACTTGAAAGAATAAGGCATATCTTTTTTTTATTGTTTTTTTGCTAAAGAAGTTTGGAATTTATTTTATTTTGAATCAAAGGGTCGGGAGGGCACTATCAGTTGGAAAAAAGAATTAATTGGAAATGTGAATAATTGAATAAATAAAGCAAATTATTTTGGTTACTTTTCACCATCGAGATCGTGTGGACAATATGGCTTGCAAGGAATGATGAAAAGTTTCAAGGTTTAAAGAGGTCACTTACCAAGTCTTGTGAAAGACTCATGTTTAATAATGTTGCACTACAGGTTACTTTAACCATGGAATATCAAAATTAAAATTCTTGAAGCTATTAAACGAAGATACTGTAAGAGTTAACTATACTATTGAAGTAGTCAAAACTAGCGATGAGTTGTCTACTATAGAGCCACTTATTAGATTGAAGGACTGAAACCAATACAATGATAGTAGAAACTACTAAGAAGGAAGTTCTACTACATTAAGCAATATGGATGTAAATAGGATCATATATGATTGTATCTATATTATATATATGTTATTTAAAGATGTATGGTTCTATATAGTTGCAGTTTGGTTCTATATAGAAACAATACCTTCATTAGGTTATTGTAGACTTTATACTTTAGTTGTTTTAAGTTGAACTAAGACCCTACATGGTATCCTCCATATATTTTTTGCAGCCCCATGGGCTGATTTGAAACTTAATTTTTTGTATATTAGTTTTCAAACTATCAATAAAATAATTATTCCCATTCTTTCCCACCTTTATCCTAATCTCTTAATTAAATAAATATTTTTCATTTATTTAATTAATATCCCTTATCCTAATCCATTAATTAAATAAATATTTATCATTTATTTAATTAATATCTATTACCATAATCCTTTTACTAAATAAATATTTACTATTTATTTAATTATTATCCCATCATGATCCCAATAAGTAAATAAACACTTTATTTAATTAATTTCCCTTTATCCTTTATCCCCATCCATCTAATCCTAGCCCTACATCTTCTTCACATGGATCATAATCTAAATTTTTCCTCATGTGGCAAATGTTCCCTTCACATATCTAATTAACTTCCTCCCTAGATTCATTGAAGCTAAACACCTACCCAAAATTCAAACTAAGTAAGTTTCATCTTATCCATTCATCTCATTTAACCTCTTAATCCTAGCCATTGCCATAAGGATATTTTTCCTTATCTCAATCTTAAACCTAGATCCTATCTATAATTTGACATTTTTCATATGATTGTATCCTTGATCTAAATCCCAATCCTCAATGAATCTTAGCCATCCATCATCAATCATTTCTAGCCATTGATTTTCCTCTTCAAGACTCTACATCTAGAGGCTCTCTTCCTCAAATTTTTACCTAATGCAACCTAATAGACATCTAGAATCCATTATAATACCTTACATGCTATCAAAATCTCTATTGAATCAAGCTTATCACTATCATTATCAAATAATGCCAAGGTTATGTTAGAGCATTAAGCAAACCACATATCAACATAAAAGAGAAAATCAAATGGAGTAAGGGCACACTCTATTTCTACTCATCAAGGAGAGAAGAAAATATTCTAGGTGAAGGTATTATGCTTTTGTATTTCTTTTATCTTCCTTTGTTTACTTCAATCTTTTCCAATCTTTTTTATTTTGGCATGCCCGATGGGACACGTGTCCCTATTTATATTTTCTTGTCAAGTTTTTTGATGCATATGCCATTTTTCAAACCTAAAATATGAAGTGGAACCTTTTTTTCATAGAAAGGCACCTCTATCTCATGGATTTGTGCCTTTGTTGCATATAAAGTGGCACCTTCATTTCATAAAGTGGTGTCTCTGTCACCCAAAATTTTGCTTTCATTCTAAAGCTTGCATTTGATCAATTTGACCTAGGTCTAAGGTTTGCCTTAATATGGAGGACTTTTTTTTTAGGATTTCATCATTTGATCAATTTGACCTAAGTCCAAGATCAAGACCTTTGATCCATTGGGACTCATTTAGTGATGAGAGGAGATACCCTCCTAATCTTGGGAACTATCATACAGGCTCACCATTCACAAATCCACTAACAACCTCATTTTAAAATTTGTAATACCATCGATCATTTCTTAGTGTGGTGTAGGGTATAGTATCATGCTCAAGTTACTCACCATGTACTTTCTCTTGTTGAGGTGAAACATAATCCTTGGTAGGGCCTTGTCCTTCTAAGGTGAAAAGGTGGTACATGTGACCTTTGCATACCATAGTTACCCATTCATTTGAAGGTATTACACATTTTTCAAGTGGGCCTACACCAAGTTAACACACCTACTTGACTAAATATAGGTTGTGCTAGTGTTTTCATGTGTGAAACCAATAATTCCACTAATGCATTGTTGAACTTATCCTTATCACCTTGATAGTCAAGTTGGCCATTGTGTTTTCTTATTTGATTGTTCTTGCCAAAAATAATAAAAAATCCATCTCAGACTGTCAAACTACACTTTTGCATCATCTTGAGGTGCCTCTACATAGTTCTCTATGAAGCTACACCTTTGTCACATAAAGCTACACCTATATCACATAAAGTTGCACCTCTGAAACCTAAATTTGCACCTCTATAGCTTGAAGTGACACCTTTGTCACCTGAAGTTGTGCCTCTATATCCTGAAGTGGTGCCTCTATCACCTAAAGTGGTGCCTCTATCACCTAAAGTTGTTCCTTTTTCATTTCACCATCATTTGACCATCTTGAGACCTTATTTTAAGATCTTGACCTTTATATCCCTAGATAAAACTTGAGAGACCCTTCCTTAGCCACCATTTCACCTAAAACATCAACAATTTGCATCATTTCCATTCTCTATCATTTTTCTCTCATCTTATCATTTTCATCCATTATCATAACCTAGTCATTTGGTCCTCTCAGTTATCTTTATCATCCTATCATTATCATCACCATTTATTTCATCATTAATCCTTTTCATCTTCATATCCAATCTAATCATACCATATAATATCAGATCTTTATCATCTTTGACCTATCTTATCATCTAATCATAATCCATATCATATCTTATCAAAATCAACCTTGTTAAGAGTCTATCTAGATCCCAATCCTTGATATCAAAATCCCCATCAAAGTCTTACTTAGGTGATTATCTAAGCCTTAATAAGCATATGAAAGCCTTGCTTAATTGATTATCCAAGCTTAGGTAAGAAATCATATTTTATATAAGCCTTAGTCAAGTGATTATCTAAGCTTGAGTGAGAAAATCCAAGCCATGCCTAGGCAATTATCCAAGTCTAGTGTAAGAAAACCCCATCATTATCAATCAAGGATCTAGTTATCTTGAGACACTATTGGTATTATCTCCTCCATTTTATCATTATCTCCTTTCCATACATTTCTTAATTATCCCCTTTTCATCCATTTCATCGGTATCCTTTTCCATCCCATTTCTTCATTTATCCCCTTCCATCCATTCCATGACTCCCATCCTTTCAAATCCAAGGCTTATCCCTAATAATTTTCATCTTCTCTCATTATTCCTAGGCCTCTCTTTTGGATTCCTATCACAAGGTCCCAAACAAGAAATGAAATTATGGCCTCTCATTATTTCCCCTCATCATCTTAGGAATCACCCTTTGAGGAGGTAGTCTGCAAAATCCCT